>RBNI01005606.1:0-12341 GCA_003990745.1 Jimgerdemannia flammicorona
TCGGAAAGTGGACCGGAGTGGAAAGGGGACCAATGCTCAATCTTTAGAGACTTCTTTGGTGTTTGTATTTCGGACTGAGGTTTTATTCACTCTCGCCACTGGGGTAATTTATACAAGTTGGTTGCTATCCGGTTGCTATGTTGCTAACTATAGATTGCTAATTATGGCAGGTGTACAGAGTCTGTACGGTGTACAGGACCTGTACAGTGTACAGAGTCTGTACGGTGTACAGAGTCTGTACAGGTAAACAGACCCTTTCTGGTATATCTGGCTATTTATACAGTTTCCGCAGCAAGGGTTGCTTGGTTACTAAGCTGAGTGTTCACGTCATCTTGTTCGCGTCATCTGGTTAGGATATGATTCAGGTAGTACGTCTTGGCTTGTCACAATATGTATTATCAGATGTCAATCCTTTGTATTTCAACCTCAGCCACAATTCTTCATGACAAATCAGCTCTGCCTGGGCATATTCTCCTAATCGCACATATATTTTACAGATGCTGTTTAGAACTCACAATATGTGTGAATGATCTTCGCCAAATACCCGCACCAAGGAAGGTAAAGCTTGTCCTAATTGTATCAAAGCATCCTTGAATTTATTTTGGTGGAAATATACCATTCCCAGACAGCTTCTCGTGAGCTCCGTATTGACACCATTATCGAATTTTTCTTGGACATTCAATGCTTGAGTAAATAGGCGCTTAGCTTCATCATATTGTCCAGTGCTTAGAAACACGTTGCCCAACATTGTTCTGACACTTGCCGTTTTGAGATGCCAATTTCCCAGCACTACGATCTGTATTAACAACACTCGTTGAAATATATTTCCAGCGGCAATATATGCACCTATATCATATAAGGCGTGGCCCAGATTTAGCAGTTTATTAGTTTCTTCCATAAAGCAGTACTCGTTTTCTGCACAAAATGTCATTTTTAAAATATGTGTATGATTGTTATATGATGTAGACATTACTAAACCATATATAAATATTATTCTGGTGAGTACAAAATGCAAAAAAAAAATATATAGGATAGCACGTAGTAAGCACAAAAAGTATCACATTGATCGCGTTCCATATAAACGAAATAAACCATTGCATCCTCCAACTTCCCACCCTGCAAATCCACACTCGCCATCTCAGTTCGGATTTCTCAAACATGCATAAGAGCATCTTGAGACTATATGACCAAGCAATCCAGAAGTGCGCATCTTTCAAATTGGCAGACTTGTTAGAAATGGCACAGTTGAAATTCGACCATTCGTTATTGGCATGCCAGAACAAATTGTGCAATTGTTCATACGCGACAAATTCGAATATCCAGATGGATTGTTTGCAAATGTTCAGGAGTATATATCACGCCTTTCGCGAACTGCAGCTATTTTTGATATAGAATGGCTCAATATTACGCCAATGGCAGAGGACGGGATGCTTGTAGCCGTTACTGCGATCGTAGACGCCATCTTCCATTTTATATCCATCTCGCTCGAGCTTCCCGGCCCACCAATTTCCCGGGACGATGTCTGTGTCGAAGAGGCATGTTCGGAGGATGGTGCAAAAGCATCATTTCATATCAAGATATTTAGTCTTGTATTTGCAACGCTTGAGGATGACATGTGCAATTTCGTCTTCTATCTATGTTGCTGGCTGCGCGAACATAGAGATGAATATCTCGACATTCCCGAAGCATTTTTCTACAGTGCGCCCCAAACCGATAACGACATTAAGAAAAATGTCGACCTAGATAGCGATGCATTGTGGGAAAATACTGTTACGAAAATAAAGCAATTTTGGGCTACGGGGAAACGACATCCTGCAAAATGCATGGGGATTGATCTGTGCATCTACAGTAGCAGACGCGCAATGCGAATATGTGGTTCAACAAAGATGGGCCAGGTTACCCGATTCTTCAGGCCATGTATGGTAACAAACTTCTGACGTATTCGGTGTCCAGCATTTTTGAATTTCGCCGCAATGACTGCAACTATACCACCAAAAACACATCAGCAAGTGTGGGGTTTGACATCGCTCTTATCACGATCGCATGCATCCGGAACGATATACGTGCCATTGTCAGAAGGACGAAAACAGCCCAAATCCACACGTGATAGAGAAATATTCCACTCGCCAATCGATCCCATCTTTGTATTTGATACATCAGCACATCGATGGAAGCTGGAGGATGTTCAAAATAGATTTCAAAATGGAGTTCAATATGAATCAGCGCCAACACACGAATTATATTATGAGATTTTCCACTGCATTTATATTTCAGATGGCGATAGAGCATTTGTTGCATTATATAAACAGATTGATGGTGAGTGGTATTGCGACATGGAGGATAGAGAATGCACAGACGATGAAGTTGTGCGAATTGAAGCTGAGAGAAATAATTTGGTTGTATCCAGACTCGACAACTATAGCCAGTGTTTAAAGACTCTATGGGAGATGCGACGTCTCAGTCTTGAATACATGAAAATGTGCATATCGGAAGATGATAATGGCCAACTGATCAATTATGACGAGTTTTTCGCACAGTGTGATGAGAATTTACAGATGCGGACAACAAACATTCAAATCAAATATAATGGCACTCATGCTCAATCGCTGATGTTTACCGATTCTAATGTTACGCTACACTGCGATTTTATACTGGTTGAAGCCGAGACCAAATGCGCGGTCAAGTTTGGATCAATCATATCGCATACACCAGTATTTTGTCCTGCACACAAAACAGACTGGTGGAATGATCACGATGCATCAGCTTATGTGGATGTATCGGCGTCGGGAGATCAGTATTTGTGGTGTTCGGCATGCCATGACATGATTTGGGAATCGCTGCGTGACGATACATACATCGACTATGACGTCAATTAGGGCATCAAAGATCTTGGTGGTGAAAGCATACATTTCATTCACGAGAGATATTTTGAGTTGGAGCATCTGATGGGGGAGGATGTTGAAATGCAAGACACATGTGAGGATAGTGAAAGCCTGGTGCGAAAATCGTGCAGGAGATATGACGGCCGACCGATAATGTTGGTGGTGTGGTCGGTGATGGGGACAGGCAAGACCGAGTGTCAAAAAAATGTTGTTCTGAATAATTTGGGATACATCATAATGGTGTTGAATCGGCAGGCGACCGATATACTAAACGTTCTCAATATTGCATCGCGCATCTGGCTGTCCAGTTCATCCGAACACAATCTCAATCTCATCGACTACAACAATATCGAGCGACTCCGCGATTTTGCAAGACAGCAGGGGCATGCGGATTGGGACACGATGTCGCACAGCGAACTGCTGTGTCTGCAGGATCGTCTCTCGATATGTCTCAATTCGCTGAAAAAGCTCGAGGGGCGCGAGAGACCATACGATATTGTTATCATAGATGAAGCGACGACCATCGCACTGTCCATAATTTCACCACATCTGATGCCCGATCTGCAGAAAACGCTCAATGTGCTGTTCAAAATCTTGTGCGAAGCACGGCTGCGCATACTTTTAGCTGCTGACCTCGATGCGCTGACACTGCAGACGATCTTACCTGATGTGGATTGGAACAATCCGTCTGATGTGTGCATCACGATCAATACTGGCGGTGTAGGTGGGATTCGCGATCACAATACATATATGTCGGACGATCTGGATGAGATGTGCAGCGTGCTGAAACAACATCTATGCGATGGTAAGTCGGTCTACATCCCGACCAACCAAGCGCGGTTTGCCGAATCGTTGGTAACATTCTGTAAGCTCCAGGGATTGTGCGATGATGAGATTGTCATGCTGACCAGCACATCGTCGGAATCGTTGAAGGATTCAATGACGAACTGGCCGCGATGGGCACTTGGATATGCGGTGGAGGGAGACACTGACTTTCCCCGTAGCAGATGACAGCAACCGCGAGTGCGAGTCTTTATCACCTCGCCGATATTCGGTCTTGGCTATTCAATTACGGGTATTATATTCGACACGACGATCAGATTCTTCTTCTAGTATCCGCTGATTGTACAGATGAATGCACAGCAGATGGGATGTGCACGTGGTGTTACTAGCCGAGTGGTGTTTTTCTACTATCAAGACTGTCTGACGAATAAATCGCCCTCGCCATCCACACTCGAATCGAAGGTGTGACGAGCTGTTGCCGAATACAATGTCGAACTAGACGAGAACGACGTTATACCATCCAATGTGAATATGCCTACAGTGCGACGGTACGCAATCATCAAACGCGTTGAGCAGAAGATGTCGGAGACGTATGGTGTGTACATGTTCATTGCGCTTATGAAAAGTGCTACAGGACGCAACCCAATGCACCTGATGAGTTGGATGTGCAACAGGGGGGCTGGACCGATCCGGGTACTGCCACCGTTGAACGATGCCGAAGTGGTGATTGTGCACACGGCCAATGGCCATCAAGACGACGATCCACCAATGACCCACGAAGAGATGATTGATCTGTGTGGCAAGAAGCTGCAGGGTAGCGATGAACTGGCCCCCATTGACCATGATCGCGTCGAGCTTTTTTCTAATCTCCCAGTACCTCCCAGGTTGCTTACCGAGAATGAACGCCGTATGTGCATACTAAAGCCACTCGATCGACTGTTGATGATCGTGGACGTGATATCCAAGGATGAAAAGTGATCGCTGCAGTTGCAGGATCTACAAGCACGTGGTGCATCTGCCGGAGTTTCAACAGTAAGTCCACAAAATAGAGAGCTGCAGGGATATAACAACTTTAGCATGTGGTCGCAAATGGTCCATGGATGTATGAAAGAGCCGTTCTCAAGATCACATGCTATGGGATATAGTGCGCTATTGTTTTACAATATATACCATGTGTGGCTGGATGAAGCAGCTCATGAAGACATTGCATTCACACTTGTGTTTGATGTGGATCGAAACAGCTTAAAGACTCTGGTTTCAGAGTGCTTGAAGGAGATGGAATTGTTAAGAGATGCGGATACAGATGTGGATGTCTGGATCAACAAAAAAATGATGAACGATACATTAAAATCATGTGAAGATGGATTAGATTGTACGAAAGGATTTGCCAAAATAATTGCAAAGGGATTTAGATCATTGCTTGGACCTGCAATCATCAAGGTGCAATCAAAAAAGAGTCTGGGTCAAGTACACATTGTAATCAAAGGATTTCAGTGTATGGTAATATTGGCATGCGCACGCTATGTTGGCCTTGAGGCCAGTAATGTCACAAGTATGGATGCAGATAAAACCTATATTGTGCTGGACACATTTCGCACCACCTCATATCTCAGATACCTGATACTGATGGACACGGTTTTATGTAAAATATGTGATATGTAGACATATATATATTTTAAATATAATTGTATAATAATTACATCAACAATAGATAATTCAATATTTGGCTATGGGTGACAGTTACAATATGTATATTGTTTTGTTTTAGAATACTGTTCAATAATAACAATACCAATACTATAAATATCGCAAATTCAATAGTTTTTGAAATCGTGATATACATCGCACTGTTGTTTCCATCACCGTGTACCTTTTTGCACTGACATGGTGGTGTTTTTAGTATCGCTTGCACGACTTTAGTCAAATTGGCAAAATCGTTTTTTAAATTTTCATAATCGGGATTCTATAATTGAAATAGATTAATAAAGTAAAATATGAAACACTGAATATATAAATATGTATACATACCAATAGTTTATCACTTGTGCAATCTATTGATTTGATACTTTTCAGTCCATCAATGATAGCTTTCAATTCGGTAATATCATTTATATATGACTCTTTCAAATTGGCTAACTCGTGTCTCAATTCTCTATCATTGGGATTCTAGAATGAAATATGTATTGAATAATTGATGCAAAAAAAAATACACATAGATGTGATGTATATTTACCGATAGTTTATCACTAGTGCGATCTAACGATTTGATACTTTTCAGTCCATCAACGATAGCCTTCAATTCGGTAATATCGTTTATATATGACTCTTTCAAATTGGCTAACTCATGTCTCAATTCTCCATAATTGGGATTCTAGAATGAAATATATATTTAATAAGTGATGCAAAAAAAATATACACAGATGTGATGTATATTTACCTGTAGTTTATCGTTTCTTGAATGATTTGCATCATGAGAATTGGCATAACTTTGAAGCTCATCAACGGTGTTACACAATTCGGCAATCTTATTATCTATCAATGCTAGTTTGGTTAACCAGACTTGATTAAAATATGCAGCATTATCAACAGGTAAACTCTGATGTTTCTATAATGAATGAAACAGGATTAGTGCAAGCTTATCTTTAAGCGAATTAAGTTTAAAAATACATACCAATGGTTTGATATTCATGATACATGATTCGACGCTGGACTGTACAAAATCAGCATTATAGCTATGTGGTTTATCGACTTTTACAAGTTCAACATCCAACGAGCCCTCGGTAGGCACTGTCATCCATCCATCTGCCCTAGTATTCAAATTTAATATTTCGTCCTCCAATGTCACTATTCTAGAGTTAACATTGTTATTGAAATATTCATGTACAATGTGCTAAACCACCTTTTCATCGATTTTTGTGTCAATTGCCAAATGTATATCTTTAATATTTTCTAAAATCAAAGATATTTGGATGTTAAGACCATTGATATTCGACTTATTTCCACCTATAAATGCTTCTATTCCATTTTTAACGACTATTAGTTCATCATTGAAATTGCGCGCACTGATGGCACTGGTATTTTCTTTAACTACATGTCTACGTAGATTCCTCGGGCTCTTTGAAATATCTGCCTTTAATGTTGTTAACTCACTATTTAACTTTGTTATATCGCTATTTAACGTTATTACAAAGTTACTTAAATTGTCTATATCCTTATCTCTTGCTTGAATCAACATTTCTATATCTTTCTTTATACATTTTACCTCTTCAGTAGTGGACTTAGTGTTAAGATCATTTACGATATCATAAACAGCTTCGTCCAACCGACTCACACCTGACCCAGCTCCTTCAATATCCGATTTGAATCGATCAACATCTCTACGTATTTGTGTAATATCATTTTCGATAGCTTCGAACTGCTCATGTATGTTGGTCATATTTGTGTGTGGTGTTGAGAAATTTGGATCAACACGGGTCGGACTTTGGAAAAAAATTTTATGTATGGGGGGTAGTCTAAAATTAGGACTTTTGGCTGTACCGAAACTAGCAATTACTTGTTCTTGTTGTGGTAGTTTGTTCAAATCCACGCTTTTCGATGACTTGATTAAATATGTCAGAATATGTGGTATAACATCCTATAATGATAAAAAGCAATATTCTTTCCTATATGTCGACATATCAGTATCGAAGCCATCTAACAAATTTTTGAATTCTTGACGCTGATTTAGATTCCCTATTATTGTTTTTAATTTAGCTGCTCCAACACATGATTGTATTTTCAGATGAACACAATCGTGAGTTTGGATTATACAATCATGAATGATTTGTATTTTTTCTTCGTAAGAACAAGAGCTATCATTAATTTTGTCTATGGTTTATTGCATCGTGAGTACATTACACTATCAATTTTTATAATAACATGTGATGCAATATACATATCAGAATTTCATTTAAGCTACAAAATAGCGTTTATCATTTTGCAGAAATCATGTCTAGATTAACATATTCATGCATTCCAACTGCATATAGGGGGTCCGATAATATTGCCCACCAACCCAGTTGTTACAAATCTCCTGACATTCATACACACATTAATTATAGCATATACATTGTCATACTAATTATTTGTACACTGATATGTATAAAGCTGTATAGATTAAACGTTACAATACAATCACACCCGCAACCACATGTTATAAACAGTGTAGAGATAACACAAATACATGAAAATGATCAGGAGCAATGACCGACAAATGGATGGGATACAAAGTAACGATTCAGGGCAGAACAACAAACAATTTGTTCTTTTATACAAACGTGTAATCGGGAGAGATTTTGGCATTCTCTGTCAATGATACCTTCATGCTGAACGGATCTGATTCTAGAAACTGGTATTGGCTCACACAAGTAATTGATAACAACCTGACAATAGAATCTGGAGCGCTCGATACAATTCAGCAAAGTAATGGTACGATGTTCGAAACTGAGATATACGTATATATTCCCGAACCGATGCTATATGGTATCGTAATTGTCATCATCATTTTGTCAAAACATGTCTGTCTCACATGAAAATTTGATGCATAAAAATGTCGAGTCTAGTATTTTTATGCGTCGAATTGTGATTCATTCAAATATAGTTTGGTTAACATTTTGACGCATAAAAATGTCGAGCCTAGCATTTTTATGCGTCAAATTACCATGTCGTTTTTGCATTCTATAATACGTAGAACGTGCGATCAGTTTAATAAACGAAAACCAAAGATATATCAATTACAGTTTGGCTACAATATCAGAGTTCAAAAGATATATACGGGTTATGCGGGATTCATGACAATACATAGCGATGGATCGGTCAGAACCTGGTCGGATTCGCCAGACGTGCTCGGTCGTAATGGCGATCCAACTATTCCAACAGTCGTCGATTTTAAAGGCATAAAGATAACCGATGGCGGATGTGGCGATTCCTTTATGGTAGCGCTGGGCAGCGGGCATGTATTTATGTGGGGATCTATAAAGAATATCGGATTCAAAGTGCGCAACAAAACTGTCAACAAGCATAAATTTCCACTCAATATAACGAGAAAATTCTATCCACACAGCAAACTGCAGAAATTTGTACAGATGGCCGTTGGGTCTAATCATGGTCTTATTGCAACAGAGCGCGGATTCATATATACATGGGGCGATAGTTCGTGTGGACAGGGTGGATTTAGGGAATCGGTCCGCAGTCCACGCAAGTCGCTGATTCCTACCCGAATTACCAAAACCTGTGCAGTATCATCAGTTATATGTAGCGATAATACTTCATTTGCACTAGGCGCAAGTATTATCGTCGCATGGGGTTTGAACGATTGTAATCAGACTGGCGTTGGGACAATACGACACTACGACCATGTCGTCGTTCCCACCCCCACGTTACTACCGATGCCAATATCGTCAATCATTCAAATTGCCGCTGGATCGTGATATACCATTGTTTTATAAAGCAATGGAAGGATTATTGCATTCGGCGACACATATTTCCTTTCGGGCTCTGATGAATCGCCGATAGAGTTGGATATTCCCCATGAAATACACCAGATTGCAGTAAGCGACAAAATATATTTGGTGCTAACAAAGGACGGATGTGTATTGGAATTGGGCCGAGTTGTATATTATTACTGTTATTACTACCATGAAATTGATTTAAATTATCGCGTTGTTCAAATTGCTGCTAGTCCAATGGGTGGAATGGCATTAACTGACAATGGCGATGTAATCACTTGGAAAACATTTATTAAATAAAAGATGTTTACAATTTCTGCTGCTCTTTCAATTGCTCAACTAATTTACCAAGATGTTCGCTAAATTCTTCATCATTGTAACGATGAATTTCTGTTATGGTATAAAACCAAAATCCAGTTTCATTGTTGTAACGAATATAATAATCAATCAGACAAAGCATATATTTGATTGTGGCAAATATATGCTCGCATTCATCTGATCCAAGATTAAACATCTCTTCGGCTGACTTTCCAAAAAAACGATGCATGGCACGATTGCTAATGATCATTTCAATATCTGCAGTTGAATCGGAAATAGTAACTTTACAATCGTATTCCTTAATAAGGTCGACATTTTGACACACACCACAGATCGAAAGTGTCGTTTTACCACAGCATACTTCTTTCCAGTACATGCTATAATCTACTAGACTCATGGTCACCAAACTTGTTCTATAATTCGTCTTTTCCAAACCGAGCACATCTTTTAGAACCGATAATGTGTTTGTTCCTTGAGGAATTGGAATTCCAAAGTAGTTTATATCAACGTCGGATTCGGGGTGTATGCGTGGATCGCCAACTTCAATGTTAGAGGCACTCAGTGATAGACCCCCGTTGTATATGTTGAGTTGGGCATTTATTATGGTTATAGTGTAATGCTTCAATTCCTCGTCGTCTTTTAATTTTGCAATCTTGTCCCAGACTGTAATCTTTATGATACGAAAAGTCTCATCTTCCTGAATAAATATATCTCGTCTCATTCTACCATTAGCCATGGTAGAGGGTCCGACAAACACCAGCATACCTGTGATAGATATAGCACTATCCATCTTGGATACACAAAGTAGATTCAATGGCGTTGTCTTCAATGGTAGAACTGCATCATCTCCAGTATATCTATCACATTTTGAATCAAACTGCCACATAAGATCATATGAATGTGCACTGTTGGGATAATATGGCGTGTCCACAGTAAACTTTGTAATCAGATATCATTGACCCAATACCAGGTTTTTGAGTTTTTGGGCCAATTTGTCGAATGCAGTTAATTTGGCTTGCATCCCATTGCTATCTTCAATCATTGCCCATGCCATAAGTCCATCTCCCCCACCTTTTTTTTTCATATATGATTTCTCGTTGATAGAATGAGCTATAACTTTGATTGTCTGGCACAAGGGGTGGTCCTTGTTTACAATCAATTCTGCTAGGGGTATAGGGTTACCATGCTTGACAGATATTCTTGGGGGCGGTGGTAGAGGGCGGGGAGCATGAGGACGGCCATGCTCGACTTGTTTAGCATCATGTCTGAGTCTAACATTCCTACCAGAATTGGCAGCTTTATCAGAAATCATAGAGATGGGACGTTTTGTCATATTTTTGGTGAATCCAGATATAGTGTCATGTAGACATATTTATAGTGATACAGCCACAATCTTAACCTCAAATTGCAATGGTATCTCGCTCCCACACTCCTGAAAATTCATATATAATACCTTTGGAACTTGCTGACACGATCTAACCCACATTCTTCATCTTGAACCCTGAACATCATATTGGCGATACCGATATCACACAATTTTACGCAGGCTCCATACCATCGAATATCGATTTTTATTGGATAATTGTTACAATTCGTATACTGTTTTGGACCATCTATATAAAATTTTATCTATCTTACATGGATGAATTAGAATTTATTGGTGCCTTTGAACACAATCAGCCTATACCCAAACCCTCTAAAAATCTCGATCATGTAACATCAAATACGAGTGAACTTGAATGTTTATTTATTGAAGAAACTTTTGTTCGAGATGATATTGATCAACATATACCAGGCTCTAAAAAACGCAAACACGATCGATATGCGAATCATGAAACTCCATCAAGAGTCGAGACCAAAGCACTTTGGGAATTCATTGATGTAGCTCGTTCAACCAGAGTAAATTTTTTATCATTAGCAGAGATGGCAGTGGCGCAACAGCTTATCAATGATCTACTTAATCGACATGGAATAATTACAGCTGAATGTGAACAACAGATTTGTCATTTGGTAAAGGGAGTCGGTTATTTATCTGGTACCATACCTTTTTTTGGTGAAGAATCTGAAGGTGTAATATTAACGTTTATAAAAAACTTGTATTAGGATGTCATTAAACTATGTAGAGAAATAATTTATTCAATAGTACATATTATTAAATAACTTTTCTGTGAAAAAAAAATTACAATGGGTCGGTCTATGATACCCGAAATTTGACGCATAAAAATGTCGAACTCGACATTTTTATGCGTCAAAATCTTATTGGCAGATTCCATTGTATTAGATCAAATGCATATCTTGATTACATAATACAATGAAAATTTTCTAGCGCTATTTTCTTCATAAAACTAGAATGACTAACAAGTAGATGTCAAGTCATTTAACATTATCTCTCTATATAGTTACCAAATTAAATTTCACGGATATAATGCTAATTTGTGTTATTTCTATATTCTGCGCTTGTAATTTTTTATATATTAAGTGTATTCGAATATTCAGTGTACGTTGTTGTATTATATAAACGAGATTTGATATATAAAAATGTCGAGTCTGGCATTTTTATGCGTTGAATTTTGATTCGTTGGGCAATATATATCACATGATTGCTAATTTACCTGAAATTTATTTATATTGGGCACACGATTTTACAATATGGGCACACGATCATATGTAGTCACGGAATTACATTTCAGCTTAAGAATACCCAATTTAATGACAGTTAATATAGTTCGATACAATAAATTATTTCACAGACGAATTTTGACTAAGGTAGTAATTGTTCCCCCAAGGGGGATTGGATAGCGGGTAGGATTACTGTATTATATGGAATAGACGGGTATTAATAAAGGATTGGAGTCCAAGTGACTATAAAAAA
>RBNI01005607.1:0-12339 GCA_003990745.1 Jimgerdemannia flammicorona
TTTTAGAGATCAATAGATATATTTCATGATGGGCTGAACTTACACAGAACATTATTTGAATAGCAAAATATAATATACTATAGAAAATAGACAAAAATAGATAAAAAACCAAATAAGTAAAAGAAAAACAGAATACTTTTTCTGCTCTTCAAGTTGATAAACTCAAGGAGAAAAAGAAGCTACATATAAATATGACAGCATACTATCTCCATTTTGAATCAACTAAAATCTGCCATAGACTACCACCTTTTTTCTTTACAAGATCTATTTAATCTATATAGAACTCTACTAATATCTTCTAACTAAATACTCATACACCCATATACCCACTCACCCCCCCCCCCTCTTCTGCCTCTTCCTCTATATTGATACATCATGACCTAATTGATCTTATCTCATCAAACCTCTCATCTCAAACTCTCCTAAATACTCTCTATATCTTTCACCAAACCTCTCTTGATACAACATGCCCCTCTCAATATCAATTCAGACAGAATACTCTGTAATACTCTTCTACATAGTTCTGGTAGTAACCATTTGGAGCTATAGAGAGTTGTTGATCTGACTGATAATATATCTTCTCATTAGGACCCACTAAATAAGTTAATAGTATGACTGACATGAGAGTGATAGTTGGCAGTGAGGTAGAGTAGGTATGGCTAGATGAAGATAGCAACTAGAGTGACTTCCTGTACAAGTAAGGCAACAAGAACATTGTCTATCAAGGGAAGCCAGTTGAGCACTTCAGATGTGTATATACTTATAGATAATATAGTATATAGGGGGAGGTAACTGAGTGGGGTATATATTGGTATTATTGATATACTTCTTCTTAACTTCTTCAAATAGACTAGTGACAATATTATCAATTGCAGTAAGATCATCTTTCTGAGAACTCTGAAAGAGTACATCAGCTACTTCATTCTTGATTCTAGCAATATACTTGATTTCAATATCAAAGAGTATAAGGATCTGCTTCCAACAGATCTGTCTTTCTATAAGAATTGGCTATATCTAAATATATTAAAGTGCTTAATAGTCTGTCTATAAGATAAATATTTTGCTGAGGAGAAAATATCTCTATACTTACAAAGATTGAATGATGATGAGAAGTTTCTTATCTTACATAGTATAGTTTCTTTCATGTTCATTGAGTTTCTGAGACAGATAGATAATAGGGTATTTATATTGAGTCAGGATAGCTCCAGTGGTAATATTTAATATATCAGTAGTAACTACAAAGAGTCCTATTGGATAAGATCTGATCAAAATTAGTATATTAATTAATATTCTCTTGAGGGTATTCATGGCTATAGAGCATCCTTCTGTCTATTTTTTTTTTGACATTGGCTCTCTTCCTGGAGGCTTGTGAGTAGAGAGGTAATTATAGAAAATTCTTGAATAAATCTCCTATAATATCCTGCTAGTTCCTTGAATCCTTATAGAGACTTGAGGGTCTTTGAGATGAGCCAATTATAGATTTCTTATATCTTCTTAGGATCAATAGCAATATTATTTTCTGAGATAATATATCCTAGATATTCAATTTTCTTCATAAAGAAGTAGTATTTCTTTCTTTTGCTGAGAGCTTGTATTTATAGAGTATGTTGGTCTGGTTTTCAAATCAGCTTCTTCATCTGAATGGCAGAGATAACATCACATCTGGGCTTGGGTTTCTTCTTGGTATATATACTTGGGTTGTAACTTGATATCTCCTAGAGAGATTATATTGGTTCACCAATCAATGTGGAAATTTTCCTGAGTGAGCCAGGATTTTCTGAGGATGAGGTTGTGTCCAGGGAGGTGTGTGATGTGAAAGGTTTGCCTTGTGGTGTAATTTCTGAGTTGTAGGAGTGTATTCTTACATATATTGAAGAGTTTCTGTATTGTTCCATTAAAATAAAAAAGGTTTTACGATGCGCCTGCTGGAATTTAATGTTGATCTGTAAAAATTAATTCGTAGAGTCAGCGTGAATATCTCCTTCGCTGATAATCCCTCATCGGAGATTCTGCTAGGATTTCGCCTCGGCATGGTAGTTCCAATTCACCGATAACCCTGACCTTTTGATTAGATTTCGAGGCGCAAATATCCGAAGTACAAGCTACCGCATCATTTTACGAACGATTGAGTAATTTATTCATGAATGAGGGGTTCCTTGGCCTGATTGTTCAATCCTGGTGCATATTACCCGCCACAGCAGACTAGTGAAATCGTATATTAAATCAGATATTAGTGCAGAATGCTGTGGCATGAGATGTTTACTATTAAAGATCCATCCGATGGACCGTCGCACATTAATTAATAAATCATAACGCAAGCCGAATTCTGCACACCTCATGAAATGCGAGTGGAGACAACCGCTCCTGCCATGATAAAAAGCCCAGCCCGATATCCTGAAATCCTCATCCAAGCATCCACTGCTCCTTCATTACAAACCAAAGCCAAATCTCAAATACCAACGCACCCCTCAATCCTCAACCACAAACCATCAACCGAAATGAACCTCACCCGCTCTATTCTCCTCCTCGCTGCTGTTGGTGTGGCTTCCAGCATCCCCGCTCCGCCTCAGGACTACGCCGCCGAGGCCGTCCACCACGACGGTCCGCTCGCCGGTGCCGACGTCTCTGCTCAGAACAAAGCCGACTTCGAAGCCCAGAGGTGGGGCTGGGGTGGCTACGGGTTCCGCCGTATGTACGGCTTCCCAAATATGTTTTCACGCCCTTGGTTCAATAGGCCCGTGTACCCGCCTTTCTATAACTATTTTTATGGCGGCCCTTATATGGGAGGTGGATTCGTCCCCTTTTCCGAGCCCGACTACTCTACTCAATCTGTTCCTGATGAGCATAACAGCCCGGCCCCGCAAAGCGTGGAGAGCTTGGATGCTGCCCCGCTGACAAAACGTGACACTCAAGACAATCGTAAGCCCCACGGTCCCCACGGTCCTCACGGTCCTTACTACTCCAACAGTCCTTACGACTATCACGGTCCTTACGACCATCACGGTCCTTACGACCATCACGGTCCTTCCGACCCTCACGGCCCTTACGACCCTCACGGCCCTTACGACCCTCACGGCCCTTACGACCCCCACGGCCCTCACGACCCTCGCGACCCCCACGGCTCTCGCGACCCCCACGGCTCTCACGACCACCATGGTGTTTGAGGTCAATGCTCCCGTCATGAAGTAAAGAAGCTATCTTATGTTGTAGCCGTCGAATATAAATGAGATTTTTTTTTTTTTTTCTCTTTTTTGAAAACCACAATAAATGGGAGTTCGTATGGTCCTTAACCGGTTGGTACCAGAACAAAATCGAGATTATTAATCAGAGTTTTATGTCGAGGGCCCGACAAAAAATTGGCGGCCAAATATGTTTGCGATACTCAACGAAAATGACAGTTTTATTTCTGTCATGACAGGGGTAAACATAAAAAGGAAATATCCGAACCTGTAGGTTAATACTATACACTAGCTATGAATTCGCCGCGAACGTAAGTTCATGACATGTTTATCAGCACACGTTCAATCAGAGCCTATATGTCTGCCTGTAAGGGACAACCACATTAATTACAATATCATATATTCATGTTTCTTGCGAACAACAGCGTAATAACTAAAAAAAAAAAAAAAACATCGCGTGTGGACCGGATCATTAATCGCGAGCAAGGGAATTCCGAAATGTATATGAGATATACTCTCGCTTCTATTCATTTGAGAAACGTGGTATTGTCCACTCATTCGAACACAAAGAGCAACTGGACGTATTTTCAATTCCTACGTCAGATAGCAACCAACTTGTCTCGCGTTTCTCTACTGGCAGCAAAGAAAGGTTCGGGAAGACATTTACGGCGAGATATGGTTATGATAACATATTTCTTTCTCTTGTAATGTGATGTAGGCTATGTCCCATTACATATTGAAGTTGGAATGGATTTGTATGGGATTGCGACGATGTGGCCCAACAATATCAGTTAAGCTAGTATTGGCGTCCAGTATAAATGATGAAAACGTGATTGATTGTTCCCTAAAGTTGAGGATATTGTGACAAGCAAATACTATAGTATAGCCAGATGATGTACAAAGAATACTTAGCATAGTTACCCCACAATTTGTATAAATAACCAGCTGTACTAAATTGGATATGTTGATTTTGCTCCAGCTGGAATACTCAATACTTATCCTAAGTGGAACACCTGTCCCACAAGGGAACAAGTGGTCACACTATCTCTAAATTAGCCTTACTGTATATTCTATAATTACCCAGATAGCAACCAGATAGCAACCACACTAGTATAAAATATTCTGAAGATTTGAGTGAATAAACCTCAATCTGAAAAGTCAAAGAAAAGCAAAAGCCAATTATCTGATATACTTAGGAGAAATATCTACCAAAAGCCACTTGATCTAGAAAAGATTACAATACTTAGAAGATATGTCTGCTAACAAGCCACTGTCAAAAAGTTCTTTTTTACTCTAGTCTACTTCTAATATAAAGAATTTTGCCAATTTTGGTCTACTTATCAGATTAAGTTTAAAGAACTTGAATTATCTACTATTTTGGTCTACTTACTAGATAAAGTCAGAAGAACTTGAGAATTACTGAATATTTTATTACTTTTTGACAAAGTAACTAGAAGCTCAAGCCAATCTATATAGTTGTTCTAATCTTGTAATTTGTCTCTATTGAGCTAATATATTATATTTGAGAGCTTAACTGAAAAGATTTTTAAAATCTATATAACTTTCAAGTTTATAAAAACTCAATAGTCAAACTAGATATATTTAATATAATATCAATCTCTGCAACTATAGAAGAATGAATCATTGATAGCATTTGGACAAGATGGGAAATAATTACTTTAAGACTTACCAACTATCCACTATCAGAAGAATTATAACTGAAAGCTAGTACAGTACAGAACCCTCTACTATTATTAGTCTAGTTATCAAGATTATAGCTTATAAATACACCAGAAGCACTAGAAAACTTACTACTAAAAGATCTAATTCAGTCTAACCTACTAGATAATATAGATAACCTTATCTAAACTTTGATAAACTTGTATAAAAACCTGAAGACCACATTGTTTAATTCTGATTTCTCTTAAAAGTCCCACCTATTTCACCTCTATCTAGACCAGCAGATTTCCTAAGTCCAGTATCCTCAAGAATACCAAGTAATATATCCATATTCCAGAGACTAAGTATCTATTCCTCAACTCTTAGCAGAGTAATCAGATTCAGTATACTTATAGAAACAGTAACAGAAACAGATTCAGAAACTGAGGAAGAACTAGAGAACAGTGATGATAAATAACAGTACTACTATCTATATTTATAGGATATCTAGAAAAAGATCTAAGAGAATTCCTCAATACTTTTGAAAGAATTGTAGCTTTAAAAGATCTTACTCTCAGAAGATAAATTACTATCTTTAAAGTATAGTTGAGAGAGCTAACTAAAGGAATCTTTATCAGAATATCAAATGATCTGAATTTTGACCTAAAATCAGCTCTAGCTATTTTTTTTTTTTTTTTTTTTTTTAATAATTACTTAGACTCTCACATTTATTATCAAACCAATCTATACCTATACAATATAATAACAAAGCTCTACTGCTTATCTCATCCCCCTATAGAGACTACTTCTACTCTCTTCTTAATTAAAAGTAACTATCTTTCCAATTATCCAAACTCTCTTTCTACTCTTTATATATATATATTCTTTTCATAAGTCTATAGTATAGACTCCCCCTGGGTCTCTACCCAGCCCACTATCTATTTAACAAATCCAACAATAGCCACTCTCATCTTACCATACTCACACCTAATGAGAATTTTTGGCTATTCTCAAAAACTATAGTCAATGTCCAGAAAGACCAACTTAAACTATAAGAGCTCAACTTATAGAAAGCTACTCATTACTAATACCCTCTATCAGTCTCAATTAAAAGGCACCCTACTGCTCTCTATCTACTCCTCCTGCAGGCTATACTACTAATTGATCTCAATAGCCCTTCAGAAATCTAATAGTACCTTACACTCATTCAGCTAATATTTTAAAGTTTATACCACCCCCCTCTCTTATCTAACATTAAAACACCCTCTCTCACATTTGAATGAACTCTCTTCTACTAAGTAGTCTGAACAAAAGTTTAGTATTATATTCTATTATAGGAGCTACCACTACACTATCTAGAACTTGAGAGAGAGTTATCTTGATACTATCTTACACTATGACCAGATATCTGTTCAGTCTTATACTTTACTGATACCTACCATCTGTCAGCTCTTAGATCACATATCTCTCTTCTGCTCCCTCTAATACTCTATACTATTCTTAAGCCAAAAGTCAATCACTGAGAAGTCTCTCAACAAAAGATAATCTCACTACTATATCTCTGATTCCTAGATCTCCTCTTCTTTACTCTCTTACTAGTAAACATCAATTTGATGAGCTCTATCTGCCACCCCTCACCAGAAGCCCTGATATCTTATTTTATGGCTCCTCTCTAGTACTACTAATAATAATAAGTTACTCCAGATATACTGTATGAGAAGTACCTAACTTCTGTCCCCCAACTCACTGGTCTTTTTTAATCATTATGCTCATAAGTAATACAGGCCCTTTGTAAAGTCCACAAGGCCCAGATCTCTCTGGGCTACTGATAGTGTCAATATTTTCCAGCTCACCTGACTCTACCTTCTGGTCTAAATCCAAGACCTGGTTATCTTCAGAAGTCTCTTTACTACTTATACCAGAAAGTCTAGGTGATATCTCAGATATCACAGCTTAGGTATCTAGTATATATTCAGCACTATTATTCTCCTCACTAATGAGATATATCATTCTCCCTACTCCAGAAGAGTATTCTCCCATTCTACCAGCTTCTGCTCCTACTAATCCTTGGGTAGCAATGAGCTATTTATTGAGAAGTAGATCTCTAGATATTGGACTACTCTTCTAACTGAGACAATTGTTCTAATTATATCTCCACCCACTACTTCACTACCAAGTACTAATGTCTTACACTTATATCAGTTGAGCTTAGCTCTTAAGCACCTCTCATACTACTCTATAATTTCCTTCAATATAGCTATATCCTCTATAAAGCTCAGTCTGGTCACTATGTTATCTGCAAAAGCTCCCATCTTCTAATTCACCCTCAGAATCATCAACCCACCTATCCTGTATCTGATTCTGTCTAGCAAAGGTTTCAAGAATAAGTATAGATAATAGGTGACAATAGATCTCTCTAGGGTATCTCTCTGCTCAAAGAGAATGAAACTCCTCTTTGACTATTAACTAAGATAGCCACCTAGCTCTCCTCTAATAGACTAATCAAGGAACACCTAAAGCCCAGAGAAATGTTAATATAATACAGCATCCAATCCAATCATATTCTCTACACCTAATTATATACCTTCTCCTGGTCCAGAAAACCCAGCTATCTTTCCAGCCCTATAGCTCTGGACTCTTTAATAATACTATGAATTAAGGCTGTCCCATCCTGAATCAGATGCCCTCTGACAAAGCTCTGTTGTTTCTCACTCAACATCCTTTACATCATATACTATAGTCAAGCAATGATGACCTTTTTGACCAGCTTTTGATCTATGTCTAATAGTATGATCAGGTGCTAATTCTTCTACTCCTTTCTCTCCCTCTTGTCTTTATAACAGAGATACCAGTCCCAAGCATTGGCCATCTATCTATACTTCAGAGTTTATAACTCTATTATATATCAACTCCATCTCCCCCAGGACTACCTTCATCTCTACTATTTATTTCCAGAAGTCTCAGGATAAGCTGTTCTCTCTAGAGGCTGTCTTAAGACTAAACTTAGCCAAAACCTTGAGGACCTCCTCTCCCTGTACCAGAGCACCCAATCCTCCTAGTTCCTCTGCTGAATCTTGGTGTCAGTCCTCCAAGTACTGTACAATAGCCTACACATTCTCACCCCCCTCCTTCTCACTCTACAGTAATCTCTACTGCTTACTCAGCTATTTCAAGATACTCTGAGTTCCCACCATCAGCTCACTCTTCTCATCCAATATATCATCTCAGTACTGATATACTCCCCTCACTTAAAGAAACCTCAATAGAACTTTATTGGTCATTCTCCTTCCTTCAGGTACTGTCAATGCAGTCTGGCTGCCATACCCTATATTTATATACTCTCTTTTACCTATAGAGTATATTGCAGCTCCTCTATCTCTAGCTGAGCATACCTCACCCTTCAATCTTCTACTCTCTTATTCTCTAATAGGTCTGCCCATTCTTTCAGAAGCCTTCTCAATCTGCTTGAGACTCATCCCACACATTCTTTTCTCTAGATACTCTACAGTCTCCCCACTTCTCCCCAAAAATATTGAGCTTTAGATTTTAGCCTCTACTACTAATCATCAATAGTAAGACCCCCCCCTCCTTTACACAAGAGCCTTGGGTCCAATGTCTACCACTCAAGACTCCTATAAGAGAGACTTATTCAATAGAGAAAAATTTAAACACTAATGTTCAGGCCTCTCTCCATATTTCCCAAACTGCCCTCACCCTATAAGACTTCAATTATCTGATTAAGGATACTACTAAATCTTTAATAACTTCCAGATATTATCACCTCAGCACTCAGTAGTCAGAATCTGTTTTTAAGAGAGTAGAAGTAGGAGAGAGAGAGTATGTTAGAGTAGAATAAAGTAGGGTAGAATTGGGTTGAGCTATTAGTATGATATGAGAATCTTATATTTGTTATAAATTAGTTAATAAAGGGGCCTAGTATTTATAAAAAATAAAAAATAAAAACAAAAAAAATATATATATATATATATTCAAAAAAAACAAAAAAGATTAATAACTGGCTAGTATCTAAGATTCCAAAAGAAGCACTATTCTTTCTAATACTAGTATCTTACTATAGAAAATTTATTAGAAATTTTACCAAAACTACTATACTAATCTGAATCTTACTCAAGAAGAGAGTACTATATAAATAGAAGAAATTTCAAGAGCTAATCTTTAAAGAACTCTTGTTCTCATATAATCCAACTTATAAAAGCTATTTATCTTCATCTCTCTCCGGTACCTCTCGGGTTACACAACATCTGGAAAGCAACTACTTCATCGTTTTGGAGAAAAAGAGACTAACAACATGGCGACCAACAGGCAATCTGAGGTGCGTACTGGGCAGGGTGGCCCGAGCGCGTTCGACTGGCAGCAAGTGGGGAGAGGCTCGGGCCTGGGGGGAGGTATGAGGGGGCTACTGGTAGGTGGGCGAGGAAGGGGAGGAGGTGGCGGTGGAGGACAGGGATCTGGGAGGGCGAGCTTTGCAGAGATGGTGAAGGGAAGGAGACAGGCATCAGGGCTGGAGGGTTGGTTGAAGAAGGGCAAGGAAACGGAGATGGCGACTGTACGTGGGGGAGGGGCCCTTGGCGGAGGGGGTGGAGGGGCTGGAGGTGTAGTGGCTGGGGGGGGTGTGACGGCTGATGGAGGCGGGACTGCTGATCTGGAAAAAAATCCAGATGTGACTGTGGAAGATGCGGCTGAGCGACCGGGGCTTGGGAGACAAGGGGATTTGGCAGATGGTGTGACAGGGCTGGCAGTGGCACCATTACTCAAGAAGTCCATTTCGGCGTTCGCAGTGACACTGTGCTTCCGAGGCCTAGCGGTGACGGCAAAGATGGTCTTGGGGCTGATTGCTAAGCAGGTGGCTGGAGCGGCATCCGTTAAGTTTTTGAAGGGACTGGAGGGAGTGGAGGTGGGGTTTGAGGAGGTTGAGCCGTTGGAGGAAGCATTGAAGGTTGGATTGGTAGTTGGGGAGGTGCAGGTACCAATGGCTCATTGTCTGAAATGGGACCCCAGAGTGGTCCAACTGTTGGTGAAAGGGGTGCCCATGGTGACGGCAATGGAGACGAGGAAGAGAGTTGAGGAGGGCATGGAGGAGTACGGCGAGGTAGTGGATATTGGATTTAGAGTCTGGGAGGGAACTTCGCTCAGAACAGGAGACGTGGATGTGAGGATTCGGTTGGCAGGAAAGGAGGCTACCGGGAAGGCAAGGGACTGGCCTTCTGGTATGGTCTGGGGGGCGATCGTGTGCAAGGTGACGAGGATGAAGGGGAGCGAGGAGGAGGAAGAGGACCTATTGGAAGCGCTGGAAGAGCTGAGTGGTGCAGTAGAACGGAGGGCCAAGGCTTGGAGGGCCTTTGAGGAGGTGACACACTTGGAGGTAGTAGAGGGGAGGCAGTTTCGAGTGAGCAAGGTGCAGTGGGAATGAGATCAGGGACGTAAGAGGCAGAGGGAACTGTTGGAGAAGATGAAGGGGAGACCTCTGAAGGAGACGAGCAAGGTGGTGGCCACAGAGGGGGCCAATGCAAGCGTCTGGGCAGGCGAGGGAGGCGAAAGTGCTGGGAAGGGGACTGTTGAGGATAGGGGGACATCTGGCAAGGATCCGTACGCTGATGGTACGCTGGAGGTTTGGGATGAGACATGGGAGAATTCTCCAACACCTACACCCCTCATCAGACGGGGCCCAGCTTCACGAAACAGGGTGGAGGAGGATGTGCTGATGAAGGGAGCCCAGAGAGTGCAATTTGGAGTTCCGGAGGTAGCGAATGGGGGAAAAGTGGTGGCAGTTGGGGAGGAGGAACTGGTGGACGTCCCAGAGGAGTGGGATGAGGCTGCGAGTGCTGGAGCTGACACCACAATGCTGGATGGTGGGAGGCCGGCGACCCCAGGAGGAAAGGAGGTGGGGAACCTCCTTTGGATGTGCAAAATGATGAATAACCTGGCAGCTGAGGAACTTGGTGAGGTGGATCTAAGGGTGATGAGCGATGAGCATTGGGCAAGGATTTTGCAGGGAGAAGGGGTGGTGTTGGCATTGAAGGCGGAGATTCTGGCGGTATATCTGGAGGAGGAGGGCTATGAGGTGGATAAGGGGCGGGAGGCAGAGATGGCAGTCATTGCTGGAGAGAGGGCTGAATACTGCTGGAACAAGCGCCATGGACTGCAGCTCTGGCAGGAGGAATGCATAGAATACTGAGAGGAGTTTGAGGAGAAGGCCAATGAAGAGATGAATGAACTGCTAGCTGGATTGGAGGCTCAGAGGGCAGAAGAGGAGGAGTTGACTGCGGAACACAATCTGGACACGGCACAGGAGGAGATGAGCATGGAGCAGTAGAGATCAATTGCAAACATAACATATTTATTATGAACAGTACAACCAACATTTTTTCTTTAAATGTGAATGGGTTACGGGGGGCTACTCGACGTAGGAACATTTTTACTTGGATGAAGGGATTGGAGGTCGATCTCTTTCTGTTGCAGGATGTTCGATGTGAGGTTGAGTCTGATATGATGGAGTGGACAACGGAATGGGGAGGTGCTGCGGTTTGGAAGGGCAAGGTGGAAATTTTGGTCCGGAAAGGCAGAGGGGAGATTCAGGATGTGAGGAGTTGGGGAGAGAGGCTAGTTTGGGGAGTGTGGATTCATGCAGGTTGGGAGCCAGTTACCGTTGGCTCCTGCTACTGCCCTGCAGTGCGGGGTGAGCAGGTCGATTGGATGAGAGGGCTACTGGAGAGCGGGAGCTTTGTGGAGGCTGGGGTAGATATGCTTGGGGGTGATTTCAATATGGTTCGAGATGCACTTTTGGATAGAACAGATGGAGGATGTGGTGCTGAGAGCCAGAGTGGAGGACTGGTGGCATGGGAGGAGGTCGAGAGGCTAAGTGTGCTGGTGGACGTTGGGAGGGAGTGCTGGGGGAATAGGAGGGTTTATACACACTGAGCAGGGGGTCTGGAGACGAGAATCGACTGGATTCTAACAGCCAGCAGCTGGGGCCGGGATGTGTGGAAGTCACTAGAGGTAGAATGGTGCCCAGTACCATTTGGGTGACACAAGACTCAGGCAACACTTTTTCCAACGTTTTTGGTGACAGACGACTAGCTACATGGACAGCACTGATCAAACTGGTGAGCATACTGGCCAGGGGGGTGGTAGCGCCTTTGGCTGGCAGCAGGTGGGGAGGAGGGGTGATGGTTTGGGGATGCCGGAGGCCTCGAGGGTGGGCAGGAGCGCCGGAGGTGGAGGGAGGGGCGGTTTGAGGCAGAGAGGAGAGGAGAGGTCGACCTTTGCTGACACAGTCCGAATGGGGAAGATGGCTTCTGGACTGGATGGTTGGCTGGGCCTGGGGAAGGCTTCGACGACTGCTGCTAGGGGACAGGGTGGTGTGCCCAGGGGTGCCTCTGGTGGTAGGGTGGGAGCCGGAGTAGGGGCTGGAGATGGGGCTGTGACTGCTGATGGGGCGGTGACTGGGGATCTGGCAAAAAATCCAGATGTGACGGTGGTT
>RBNI01005608.1:0-12339 GCA_003990745.1 Jimgerdemannia flammicorona
TGATGTTGGCTTGCTCCTTATTTCTAGTAGTAGCATTGCTTGGCTGGGCCTTGCGCTTGGTTTCACTCATACATTCATATGAGTAGTGGCCTTCTTCTCCACAGCTGTAGCAGGTACCTTTCTTCTTTTCTAAGGTGGTGGCAAACTTCTGAATTGGGCAGCGATCTCTTCCTCTGATTTCCTTTACCACATCTCCTAGGTGAGCAGTTATTTCGGCAACTGCTTGGCAAGTTCCTCCATAGGATCGCTGTTTCTCTGTTGTTCTGTAGCTCTTGGTTGTGGTGTCTTTCGATTGATCATAGTGGTTGGGATCATACTAGTTATCTTGGGTGCTTCGATTCTAACTCTAGTCACTCTTTCCATTGTGTGGTCTTGTAGATGTCTGGCTATCCAATATCGCTGAGCATAGGTGACCTTTTGTGCCAGATCCAGGACTACTGGTGATGAGTGGATGGCCAAAGCTATCTCTGGGTGAACTCCTTTCATAAAGGTTGCTTCAGCTACTTGGTCTCGGATGGCATCAGCATAATCCATAAGGATTATCTGATATCGGATTCTTGTGAAGAATGTATTTGGATCCTCGCTCATTCCTTGATATATTGTATTGAGCTGGTCCTTCAGGGCTTGCTTGATCTCATCTGTGTAATAGGTATTCTGGAGCCAGGTCTTCTGTGCTATCAGTATAGCATTGGTATCATTTCCTGTATGGGTTGCAGCCATGAATGCTGCTCTTGCAGGTCCTCATAGGCTGTAGGGCATGAGGGCTACTTGCTGTCCTGCAGTTAAGGTCCTAATAGCAGCATACTGCTTGAAATCATCTATGAAGGTGACAATTGATTCATCCGAAGTATATCCATGGAATACAGGTGGTCTCATGTCCATTTTGTCTGATTGTGTTGTGTGAGTTCTTGTGGTAGTGGTTATTCGTTGTTCAGCTTGAAAGTGAGGGATTCATCTTGAATCACCAGCCAATGGGCACCAAGTTATAATGTAGCAGATGCTTAACCTTGTAAGTATGTTGGATTTCTGTATCTTGAATTCTTGATCTTCTTTGACTCTGTGGAGTCCTCAGTATGCAGGGGTGGGTGAGTTTGAAGTGTATCTGCCCGCAGGCTTACTAGTTTCTTTGCTTTCTCTTTGCTTTGAACTATTTCGATCTGAGGTTTATTCACTCGAAGATACTGGGTTATTTATACAAGTTTGCTAGCTATAAGGTGGCTAAGTAGTGAGTCATTCTGCAAGTATCGGATCTTTCAACATCTGCTAGGATTCCGCTGATTGCAAAGATTCTAACATCTTCTAAATCTTTGCAAATGTTAAAGTTTCTGCACTTTGCAGAATATGACTGCTATTTATACAGCTAAACTATATAGGGAATCAGATTCAGATACCATAATCAAATATCTATTTCTCCTGTTTCATGTTACTAATTCGAATCAACTGTCACATCTTCCTCCTGAATAGGTAATTCATCCTTGGAGCATCCTATTCACTCGAACTCCCAGGCTTCTATGATTTGTATCTCCTTGTACTGCGCAATTTGTGCCATTATGTTCCTCCAGTGTTGCCTCTTGATATATCCAAACTCTCCTAGAGTTACTTCCCGGAAGTGGGCCAAGGCTGCTTTGTCATCCTTGAATAACTTGTGTACTCTTTTTGCAATTGTAATTTGAATGTAGGAGAGCTGACATTCCTTGATCTAGTCTTCTTTTCCCATCTTCGGTTTTGAATTCAGTAGCTGTCCCAACTTGAAGTATTCATGGAACTCAGTTCGGTTCTGATAGGCCTTGAAATGTGAGATTCATGATAAGTGCGTCTGCACTATACTCTGGATGCTGTCGAAGGATTCCTCTATCATTGGTGGTTCGGTGGAACACCACTGTCTTTCTATAGCTCACTGGGCCATGCTAGTGATTTTGAGGGCAGCAGCATTACTTCGTTGACTGGTTATGATACTTCTTGATTCGGTTTTGGTAAATAGTAGTAGGGATGATTGTGCCTGAAGTTTTTTGTAGCCAAAAGGTAGTCCCTTTTATATCTTACACCAGGTAAGGTCTTTCCCACTTGGGCTCTAGTTTTCGTGACCATGAAGCTTCCACCATATTCCGATACACTAGGACTTTGTCTCCTATCTTGATAATCTCCAAGGGCTTGTGGGTCTTTTCTGCATTATTCCATTGAAGTGTCTGTGCCTTAATGATGTAATCTTCAGCCTTCTTCCTGATTTGGTGTAGTTTCCATATCTCTGTGTCCATACGTTTCCAGACAGCATCTCTATTGGACAATAAGGTTTCTTGAGAACTTTCTTCTCCGAACAGCATTTCCCGAGGAGTGAAGTGGGTGCTTTGTGATCGAATATTCTGAAGAGCAGATAATGCTATTGGCAGATAGTGATCCCAATTTTCATAGTTATCACAGATCTTGGCGATAATATTCTTGAGTGTTTTGTTGGTCCTTTCTGCTTATCCGTTTCCTTGAGGATGGTATGCTGTGGTCTGAATATGCTGGATTCTATATTTCTTGTAGAGGATCTCAAAGAACTGGTTCACAAATTCTGTTTCTCTATCTGTGGTGACTTGTACTGGGGTCTTGAATTGGCAGATGATTTCTTTATAAAAGAAATCAGCAATTGACTGTGTATTGGCTTCCTTGAGGGGTCCTGCCTCTATCCATTTTGTGAAGAGGTCCACAATGACAATGATGTATCAGTTGCCAGTCAAGGTCAAGGGTAGAGGACCAATTACATCCATTGCAATGTGGGTGAATGGTACCGGTTCTATGTGTGCCGATCCCGGGGCTTGATTTCATTGGTCTTGATTTTGTTTCTGACATTTGTCGCAGGTCTTGACAAATTGTCTGATATCTTCCTCCATTCCTGGCCACCACATTGTTCTTCTTGCTCTGTCATATGTGTTTTTTCCTCCTAGATGGCCAAGTTCATGTATTGATTTCATTGCTTGCTCCTTCTTGTGACTGAGTATGACTAGTAGTTTTCCTTTCTTCAGTGTTTCTCCATCGGTTTCGAATTGTTTCCATGTCCTACTGATAATTATTTGTGTCCATTCTTCTAGATGTTGGGGCATCTTTCGCTGTCCCAGGTAGGTGATGATTCTGTAGTAAAGTTCCTTATTCATGATTGATTTACTGGTTGGAGGTGTTTTGGGGTGTCCATGAGAGGGCATCTGCATTGGCATTGATTCTTCCTGGGCAGTGTACAATTGTTACATCATAGACTTGTAACTTCATTATCTATCTGGCATAGATTCCTTTAGGTTGTCCGGTGGTCAGTAGCCAGGTAAGGGCTGAGTGGTCTGTCTGGATAGTAAAGTGTCTTCCAGCAAGATAGTAGTGGAACTTTTCCATAGCCCAGATGACTGCGAGGCATTCCAACTTGTAGGATTCATATTCTTTTTCAGCCCCTCTGGTTCCTCAGCTCAGGTATGTGATGACATACTCTGCTTTGTCCTTCTTCTGAGCCAGGACTGCTCCAAGTCCTTGTGTGCTTGCATCTGTCTGTAGGATAAATTCTTGAGTCCAATCAGGTCTTTTAAGAATGGGTGCCTGGGTCAGCCTGACCTTGAGTTCATCAAATGCTTTTTGTTGCCTACCAGTCTATTGGAACTTGATATCCTTCTTGTTGAGTTCGTAAATTGGGCCTGCAATATTGGAAAATCCTCTAATAAATCTGCGATAGTAGGAGGCAAGTCCCATGAAGGCTTGGGCTTCAGTGACTGTAGTAGGTCTTGGATATACTGCTACTACCTGTATCTTGAGGGGGTCTGTGTGTGTTCCATCTCAGTTAATGACATATCCGAGGTAGGAGATCTCAATTTCCGCAAACTTGCATTTCTTCGGTTTGATGTAAAGACCATGCTTTCTCAACCTTTCCATCATTTGCTGGATGTGCTGCAGGTGTTCTTTGGCTATCTTGCTGTAGATGATTACATCATCCACATAAACCATCATCCATCTTCCCATATCATAGTGAAAGATTTTGTTCATCATTCGCTAGAAGCTTGCTGGTGCATTGCATATTCCAAATGGCATTCGCAGGTAGACATAGGTTCTGTCTGATGTGATGAAAGCTGATTTCTCACTTGCTGCTTCTGTGAGACTGATTTGGTAAAATTCTGAGTATAAGTCCAAGGTGCTGTAGTATTGTGCCTCATCTCCCAGAGTTACAAGAATGTCGCTAATGAGAGGCAGTGGTTGGCAATCCTTCTTGGTAATCTAGTTGAGCTTTCTGTAATTGGTACAGAGTCTTGGTGTGAATTCTCCTGGCTTGCTTCCTTTCTTCGGGGCTAGTACGACTGGTGAAGCCCAGGGACTACTGACTTCTTTGATGATACCGGCTTCTTCCATCTGCTTGATTTCTTCTCTGAGCCATTCGCAGTAGGCTGGCAGGATGGGTCTTGCCTTCTGATAGATTGGTTCAATATCTTCTATGTCTATATCATGATAGTAATACAGGGTCTTTCCTTTGATATATTTGAAATCTGTGGCAAGAACATCCTCAAATTCATAGAGTATCTTCTTGAGTTCTTTCTTGAGTGGAAACTTATTCCCAATAGTGTAGCTGTGCTTGGTTGTGGTCTCCTCCTTCTTGTGATCTAATTTGGTGATTTTGGTGCTGGCGAATACTCCTCTTCCTGTGGATCTGAATCCCTTCCTTCCTCTCTCTGTTTCCTGCAACTTCTTGACTTTCATGATCTTTGGTTGTAGTACTGGGAAGATCAGCATCTGTGCCAATCGGTCCTTCTTCTTGATTGGGAATGGGATTGTAGGATTGTGGTTCCTTGCAATGAGCAATATTTCTCCAATATAGTCTGAATCGATAACTCCTCCTTCAATGGTGATTTCACTTTTTGCCAGGCTGCTTCTTGTTTTGAGAATTCCAACGTGATCCTTTGGGATGATTATCTCCAGTCCAGTTGTGAGTAGGGTGGTTGTCTGGGGCTCCAGTATGGTTTCCTCCACTGTGGTGATATCCATTCTGGCTACATTTTTTGACTTGTATTCTGGTAGAACTGCATCAGGATGGATTTTCTGAATCTTGACCTTGATCTCTTCTTCATCATCACTGTCTTCTAGGAGGGCTGGTGATTCGTCATCTTCCTCCTCTTCCTTTTTTCTTCTGGCCTGTTCTTCGAGAACCTTCCATTTTCTTTCATAGTGGATCTTCTTGATTCTACCAGTGCATTGGTAGCAATCATTGACATGCTCCATACAGTACATCTTGATTCTGTGGGGGCAGACTCCTTGTGGTGCATATCCTTCTGCAATCTTCTTGCACCATTCCTCCTCACTCATCCATCTGACTTTTTTCTTCTTTTTCTGTATGGTTACCATGTAGGCTTCCTCTTGCTCACCTTTTTCTTCCTCCATCTCAGGGAGCACTTCTTTGTTAACATTGATAGGGATTTGCATCTTTTATCCTCGGTAGACAATCTGCATCTTCTGTATATTTAGATCAATTATTGCCCTGGCTTTATGAAGCCACTGGTTGCCAATGAGGATGTCGTAGTTGGTTGCATTGGTTACAATCACATCAACCGGGATGATTGCTCCTCCAAACTTGATGGGAACATCTCAGATCTTTTCCAGAGGGGTGGCTCTTGTATCATCTACTGTGACAAATACCAGCTTAGTTGCTTCTTTGATCTCCTATCTTAAGCAATCTACTGCCTTCTTACTAAGGAGACATCCTCTTACTCCTGTGTCTATGATGGCTTCAAAGATTCTATCTTTGATTTGGCAGGTTGCATAGGCAGAAGTCTTGCGGTTGTCTTCACTTTCCTCTCCAGAGTTTTCTTGAATATTGTTGGCCTCTGTTATCTTTCAATCTTGCTCCTTGGTGGTTTCTGCAAGTCCAAATCTCATTTGCTGCCTGAATGTGGGGATTTCTGCCAGCTGGCCGAAGATTGCATTGACTTTTTGTTGGCTAAGATCCTTGAAGATATCATACTTGAAAGTCTTGGTCTTGTGAAGCTTCTTCTCCTTTTCTCCTTCACTTGCTAGAGTAGTTCCTCAGATAATATCTTGGACTGCTTACTCGAGCTCTATGTCTTGATCCATTTCTTCAGCTTGGCTTTCTGTGGTTGTTTCTATCTGCTTTTCCACTGGGTTCTTCTTGAGTCTTCCTGGCAGTCTCTTGTAGGGTTCCTTGCGAATATTCTTCTTAGTGGTCTGAGCAGGATAGGCCTCCCATTCCTCATCTGAATCTCCAATCTCCTCAAAGGTGATGATGTTGGCTTGCTCCTTATTTCTAGTAGTAGCATTGCTTGGCTGGACCTTACACTTGGTTTCACTCATACATTCATATGAGTAGTGGCCTTCTTCTCTGCAGCTGTAGCAGGTACCTTTCTTCTTATCTGAGGTAGCGGCAAACTTCTGAATTGGGTGGCGATCTCTTCCTCTGATTTCCTTTACCACATCTCTTAGGTGAGTGGTTATTTTGGCAAACTGCTTGGCAAGTTTCTCCATAGGATCACTATTTCTCTGTTGTTCTGTAGCTCTTGGTTGTGGTGTCTTTCGATTGATCATAGTGGTAGAGATCATACTGGTTATCTTGGGTGCTTCAATCCTAACTCCAGTCACTCTTTCCATTATGTGGTCTTGTGGATATCTGGCTATCTAATATCGCTGAGCATAGGTGACCTTTTGTACCAGATCCAGGACTACTGGTGATAAGCAGATGGCCAAGGCTATCTCTGGATAAACTCCTTTCATGAAGGTTGCTTCAGCTACTTGGTCTCAGATGGCATCAGCATAATCCGCAAGGATTATCTGATATTGGATTCTTGTGAAGAATGTGTTTGGATCCTTGCTCATTCTTTGATATGTTGTATTGAGCTGGTCCTTCAGGGCTTGCTTGATCTCGTCTGTATAATAGGTATTCCGGAGCCAGGTCTTCTGTACTATCAGTATAGTATCGGCATTATTTCCTACATGGGTTGCGGCTGTGAATGCTGCTCTTGCAGGTCCTCATAGGCTGTAGGGCATGAGGGCTACTTGCTGTGCTGCAGTTAAGGTCCTAACAGCAGCATACTGCTCGAAATCATCTATAAAGGTGACGATTGATTCATCCAAAGTATATCTATGGAATACAGGTGGTCTCATGTCCATTTTGCTGATTGTGTTGTATGAGTTCTTGTAGTAGTGGTTGTTCATTGTTCAGCTTGAAAGTGAGGGATTCGTCTTGAATCACCAGCCAATGAGCACCAAGTTGTAACATAGCGGATGCTTAACCTTGTAAGTATATCAGATTTCTGTATCTTGAATTCTTGATCTTCTTTGACTCCACAGAGTCCTCAGTATGCAGGGGTGGGTGAGTTCGAAGTGTATCTACCCGCAGGCTTACTAGTTCCTTTGCTTTCTCTTTGCTTTTGAACTATTTCGATCTGAGGTTTATTCACTCTAAGATACTAGGTTATTTATACAAGTTTGCTAACTATGAGATGGCTACTGAGTTATATGGCTAAGTTATGAGTCATTTAGCAAGTGTCAAGACTTTTTGACATTGTCTAAATACTATACTATATCAGGTCATCGATTTTGCAAGTGTCGAAATATTTCGACATTGTCTAAATCGAAGACTTGGCTAACTATAAGGCTATACTATACTGGAAATCAGATTCAGGTACTACGATCAAATGTCTAATTCCCCTGATTCATATTACTAATTTGGATTGACCATTACACTATATAGATAAATAAGATTAGTTCTATATCTGCTAATTCTAGGGTCTAATTTTATTAATTTTACTTCTACTATTAGTATTTATTATAAATCTTAATAAATTATCTAATATCTTTCTTTATATCTAATTATTATATTATTTTTCTACTTTATTTTAGATATTTATTCCTTCTAGATGATTATGTTTATATACTAACTTCATTACTTATTTCTTCTTATATTTAGATATAACTAGTAATTTTTTATTTATAAATTATTTTTAGATTTTATTGATAATTATTTATATTTATTTTTTTAGATATTAGAGCTAGTGCTCTTAATAAATTGAATTAAATTGAATTTGATCCAAATTTGATTCAATTTAATTAAATCAAAGGTCTAATTTGATTTGATTTAAATCAAATCAAAGACTAATTTAATTTAAAATTCAATTTAAATACTATTTTTCAAAATATAATAACTTGATGAATATATGTCCAAATTTAACCATTTTTAGCTTGTTAGATTCCTCTATATAAAGTGAATCTAACATACTAAAGATTATTAAATTTGGACATATTTTCATTAAGTTATTATATTTCTAAAAATAGAGTTCAAATCAGACTCTCAATTTAATTTAATTCAAATTGATTTGATTTATTTAAAAGTATTAATTAGAGTATTTTATACTATTTTAAATAAATAATGATTTTATAGTAGAGCTCTTTATTTATATTATCTTTACTGAGTATAGATTCTTTAAAATATCTATAAGAGAGTATCTATATTGATATTAGTTTTTTCTAAATAGTATAATAATTATATTATAAGTATTATAAAGAGAGGAGCAATTTTATTAAAGTTATATAGATTATATATTTCTCTGTATTACTAATAAATGATGTAAATTTGATAGAATGACATAAGGTCATATATTAGTATATTGAGTTGCTATCCCAATACTCCTACTCAATGAGATATGTAATCTAAAAAAGAATATAATATATATTCAAAAAAAAAAAAAAAAAAAACTAGAACTATATATAACTCAGAACTATAACTATCTAGAACTTTTTACAGGTCAAAAAGTATTTCAAAATATATCTAAAAATACTCACAGAAATATCTACTCATAGTTATAAAATATGAAGAATATAATATATATAATCCTCTCATAGATAAAAGATATAACTAATATAGAAGTTAGATATTATTATATAGTGGTCACTGAGTTCTTCAAATATGCCAGATTCTCTTCAAGATATATCTCTTAGACTAACTCAAGTTTGTTATAAGTAAGTTCTTATTGGAGTGCCTTCCTAAGGTCTTATAGTCTTCAAACTTCTTATCTTTAACTGTCTTGTTATCTCTTAGATTGCTTACAAGGAAGTGTGTATAAGTGAAACCAGAACTGAATTTATTTCAAAGGAAATAAGAGGGGTATTTATACAAAATATAATTTAATAGTTGCTAAGATATAAAGCTAAATATAAATTCCAATAACTCAGAATACTGGTGCTAGTATTATTCAGTATTACATCAAATACCGGTGCTGGTATTATTCAATATTACATCAAATACTGGTGCTGGTATTATTCAGTGTAACAAAGAACTTAAAATAGAAAGTTCAGGATCATGGGGGCTTTATCCTTGTCATCACTAAAGGAGATGAGATCTATGAATTTGTCATCATTATCATGTAGATCATGTGTCTTGCATATATCACACATTTGGTATACTTTGATATCACGTGGGATGACATCATTGCTGATGATGTCATCATGTTTAGTGGTGGGGAATCAGGAACAAGGAGATCTGGAGCTCTCTAGTCTATAAGGTTCTCTTCTACAAAATAGGGGACAAATGTGGGGTCTTGGGGAGGTCTAACCTAGATACTTGGGCCTTGGAATACTGAGATCAATCCTTGTAGGAATTGGTCTGGGTTGTCCTGAAGGATGGAATGCCAGAAGTCTTCTACTTCATCACTATTGAGGGTAATAGTAGACTGGGCTTCTGTAGCCACCCTGGCTTCTAGTGTATTGATATAGTAGGATAACAGATCTCTAAAATCTGAGACTCTAACATACTCCAAGTTAGGGATTGATCATGGTACATATCTGAAGATCTGATGGATCTTCTTAGCTGTCCTCATTTTGCATATATCCATAGGAGTGGTATCTTGTAGCTCTTGAGTGCTGGCCTGTGGGAACTCCTGGCAGAGGAGGTTTCCTATTTCATACTCCTGCCACATTTGGAGGCATTCAGTAGCAATGGTGATCCTTGTTTCCATTTCATAGCGGTGGAGAATATAATGATAAGGATTGCCAGTACCCAGGTTGACACTAGGAGTCCTTCTTGAATGGGTCCTCATGGCTCTTCTGATGTCTTGGAACATCCTTTCTTCAACTGAGGTGCCTTGGTGGTTCCTTGATCTTGAGGTTTGGCAAGTGGCAGGTATTTTATTTATGGTAAGTCTTTGAGCTATTTTGGGATTGATGGGTCTTGTTAGTTACTGCTACTGCAGTTCCTTAATCCTTTTTATATTCCTCGAGGTACTATACTGTGGTCACAATGACTCACAGTTAGTCATCATTGCTCATCTCATATGCCATATAATCTTCTTGTACTCCAATCTAATGGTTTATAAGAAAAGACTGTCTCCTGTACTGATGTCATTATTCTGAGGTCACCATTACATCTTTCTCTTGAATAAGGATCTTCTCGAGAATCCTTATTCATTGGTCCAGTCCTGAAAAATTTGCTGATCTCATAACTTCTGACAAGGGGTTGAAAAGTGGTGTTTATGGGCTGGTGTCTTCTCTTTGTATTTTGGCATAATGGTGAAGGGTCACTCCCTTCATATAGAGCAAGGGCCTGATTCTGATCTTGATCAATCAGTTGATAGTTTGAACTCCTCTGACTTCGAAAGTCTCACAGATGAGTAGTTATCAGTGCCATATCTCTTAGAGAATGGTCTAGACAGATAGCCTACTGGTCATGGGACATGCTGTTATGATTTGTGGACTAGAACCTCATAGGCAGTCATCACATTTTGCTTCTCTTGTATAGGTTCATGGTACTTCTTGAGTCTGTTCCTATATACTGTGATAGAAGTATGGTCCCTGAGATTTTTCTAAGCCAGAAGATAGTTCTCTTAATATCTTATACATAGAAGGGTCCTTCCCATTTGGGCTCCAGTTTTTATGACCATAAGGCGTCTACCATGTTTCGATAGAGTAGAACCTTTTGTCCAATTCAGATGGGTTCTAGGGCCTTGTGATTCTTTTCTGCATTCTTCCTTGTCAGCACTTGTAACTTGGTGATGTAATCTTCAGCCTTCTTCCTGATTTGGTGTAGTCTCCAGATTTCTGCATCAACCCATCTCTAAGTTAGGTCTAGATTTGTGGCTGAGGTTCTATCAGAATCTTCTTCTCTAAAGAGCAGCTTTCTTGGGGTAAAGTGTGTACTCTGTGACTATATATCTCGTAGGACAGAGAGAGCAGTTGAGAGATAGTTATCCCAATTCTCATATGTCTCTGAGATCTTCACTAGGATGTTCTTAAGGGTCTTGTTGGTTCTCTCTGTCTGTCCATTTCCTTGAGGGTGGTACACAGTGGTCTTGATGTGCTGGATCTTGTATTTCTGATATATTATCTTGTAGAATCCATTGACAAATTCCATGCCACAGTCTGTTGTGATTTGCTTTGATGTTTTGTAGCAACAGATGATTTCTCAGTACAGGAAGTCAGCTATAGAGAGAGCATTGGCCTCTTGTAATGCTCCTGCCTCTATCCATTTAGTGAAGAGGTCTACAATAACTATAATATAGCAGTTTCCTAGTAGTGTTACTAGTAGTGATCCAATGATATCTATTGCAATATGGTGGAAGGAGATAGGCTCAATTCTTGATGACCTGGGTGCCTGGTCTTGCTGATCTTGTTTCTGTTTTTCGCACTTGTCACACCCTTTGACAAATTGGTACAGATCTTCTTCCATCTTGGGCCACTATATAGTTCTTTTTGCTTTGTCATATATATTGGTTCCTCCTAAGTATCCTTGCTTGTGTACTTCCTTCATTACTTGATACTTCTTGTATTCGGGTATTACTAGCTTTCCTCCTTTTCTGAGTATAGTGTTGTCTAGTTCAAACTATTTCCAAGTCCAGTTGATAATAGTAATTGTCCAGAGTTTGAGGTGGTTGAGCATCTTCCACTGCCCAAGGTAGCTGATTAATCCATAGTATATCTCCTTATTTATATTGAATAGTCTTGATGGGGGTGTTTCAGGGTGTCCTTGAGAGTACATCGGCATTGGTGTTGATCTTTCCTAAGTGGTGCTTGACAGTACAGTCATATTCTTGCAGCCTGTAGATCTATCTGATATATATTCCTTTGGGGTTCAGAGTGTGGAATAGCCAGGCAAGAGTGGAATAGTCTGTTTGAATAGTGAAGTGTTTCCTGGCTAGGTAGTAGTGGAACTTGTCTACTGCCCAAACTACTGCTAAGCATTCAAGCTTACATGACTCATAGTTCTGTTCTGCTCCGCAGATACCTCGGCTTGCATAGGAGATGACATATTCATATCCATCTTTCTTCTGAGTTAGAACTGCTCCAAGTCCTATAGTTTTTTTTTTTTTTTTTTTTTTTTTTTTTTTTTTTTTT
>RBNI01005609.1:0-12338 GCA_003990745.1 Jimgerdemannia flammicorona
ACTTCTATCAGCAGTCCCACCCACCACCCAGTCAGCAGATCCCCCAATAGCCCTTCCCATCTTAACACCTTCTCCCCCAGCCCCAGCCACCATCCCTCCTCAAATATAAATAGCCAATGACCTGCCAGTCCTACCAATATTGCTAATATCCACCCTACAGTGAGCCAACTATCCCCTACCCCACCCACGAGCCGAGATCTCAAATCCTCCCATCGACCTCCTTTCCAGTGGCCTCCCTCCCTGCCAGCCTAATCCTGATATCCACATTGCCTGTCCTGATTGCTGTCCCCTCCCACACCTGGAAGCCAATATCCACCATGTCACCATACTCTGCCACTACCTCCTCTACCCTCCTCCTAGTCTCAATCTTTGACATCATAGACACCCTTTTGACTAGCAACCACCCTGGGGTCCCATCTAATGTATCACACCATAGGGACCACCACTTCACCAACCACCACTCCAGTCTTCATTGCCTCATCTAGTGGGCCTGCCTCCTCAAAGCCCACCTCTACCCCCTCCAGCCACTTGAGGAATTTCACCAAGGCTGCCCCAGCCACCTGCTGCAAGATAAGCCCCAGGATTATCCTTGCTATCACCACTAAGCCCTAGAAGCACAAGGTAGCCACAAACTCCAAAACTGACTTCTTGAGTAGCAGTGCCACCACTAGCCCTGTCACTCCATCAGCCAGGTCCCCCTTCTGAATCAGTAGCCCCAGCCCCACTCAGCCATCACATCTCTTTTTTTTCTTCTGATTCCCTGTTACACCTCCATCAGCAGTTCTACTCCCAGCCACAACATCTCCAGACCCTATGCTCATACCCCCAGTCTGAGGACCTCCCCCTCTCCCAAAGCTTGCCTTGCTCTTTCTCACAGCAGCACCAGCCCTATCTCTAGCCAGCCATCTACTCTCCTTTACTCTGTCAGCAAAGCTTGAGGGGCCAGTCCTTCTCCCATCACCACCTGACACCAGTCCTCCTCCAGATCCCTTGCCACCCTTTGACCCTCCAAAGGCCCCCATCTCCAGGCCATAACCTCTCCCCACATTCTGCCAGCCAAAAGCCCCAGATCCCCCTGACCCAGTATATCCATCAGAGCAGTACCTTTTCTCCTAGTTATATCAAAAATCATTACTTGAAGTCTTGTGTAATGTGAATTGTACAGGAGAAAGGTGAAGCTGTCTTTTCAATATCCTTCTCATCAATGAGGATCTCATAGTAGCCATTTTACAAGTCTAGTAGGGAAAAGGTCTTGGCTTTTTTTTTTTTTTTTTTTTTTTTTTTTTTAGCATTTTTTTTTTTTTTTTTTTTTTTTTTTTCACTTGGACCCTTCCTTTATTACACCCATCTATCCCATATAAGTACAGTGAACCCACCCCCTATCCAATCCCCCTAGAGGAGCCCCTCCCCTCTACCCCTTCTTAATGAAACACCACTCTATCAAATATAATCCCCACTCTTCCACTACTCTGTTTGCATATCCTCACTACCAAACCTTGCTGTCACCCCCCTGAAGGACCCCAACCTATCCACCATCCAGTCATCAGATCTCCCAACAGCACCTCCCACCTTAAAACCTTCTCCTGCAGACTTATCTACCACCCCTCCTCAAACACAAATAGCCAATGTCCCACCAATCCCACCCAAACTGCTAACACCCACCTGACAGTGAGCCAACTATCACCCACCCCCCCCCACTAGCTGAGATCTCAAGTCCTCCCAGTGATCCCCCTCACCTGCCGGCCTGCACTCTATACTCAGTCTATTCTTTATTTCAACCCAAAAGTCCCCCAAAACCTCACACTCTCCCAGCCAATATTCCGGTGTCTGCACCAAACCCCCAGTTTGCCCTATATTGTAACACTCCTCACAATCGAAACAGCCACCATCCACCAGATGCCCGGTACAGAAATTCAGCATGACATTCCTCTGCAGCATTTGTCACCATACCACCCAGTACTTGAGAGGAAGCCACTGCCATATCTCAGCACTCCAAGACCAGATACCTGCCCAGTCTCACTCTTTGCTGATCCCAACCACCTGCCAACTGCTCAGCCAAAGATCCTGGCTAAGACCCTGCTGACACCCCACTCCATCCCCAATATCAAAAGCAGCAAGTGGAGCACCCCCCAGTAGCAGTCAATCCCATTGCCACATACTAGGTCCCCACAACACCTCCCCCTCATTGCCCTGCCAGTACAGACCAATTCTGTGTGCTCCATCAACCACTCCCCCCTAAAAGCCCTTAAACTGCAGCCTCTGAATTCCATTGAGCCCTACCAAAGAGAGCAGTTGTACCTAACAATGATACTCTGTGACTCAAGATCATGCAGGAACTCTATGATACTCCTGCAGCAGGATACCTTGGTTTTGAAAAGACCTACAACCTCCTCTCAAGAGAGTTCTACTAGCCAAAGATGACTAAGGACATCAAAGACTTTGTGGTCTCATGTAAGATGTGCCAAAGGTTCAAAAGTGGTAACAAGCTACCAGTAGGACTCCTGCAACCCTTACTTATCCCAAGTCACAATTGGGATCAGATTGCAATGGACTTCATTATCCAACCCTCCAAAACCAAGGTAGGATAGGATGCCATCATGGTATTCATAGACTGCCTAAGTAAGCAAGTCCATTTTGCACCAACCAAGACCACTGCCACAGCACTAGAGATTGCTGAGATTTTCCTCAATCAAGTATTCAGGCTACATGACATGCCTAGTACTATTGTATCTGACCAAGATGCCAAGTTCACAAGCAACTTCTAGAAGGCATTCTTCTCTCTCCATACAACCAAGCTGAAGTTCTCTACTGCCTACTACCCTCAGACTGACGGTCAAACCAAGCAAACCAACAGGACTCTTAAACAGATGCTTAGCATCTTCTGCCATTACAAGCAAAATGATTGGGACAAGTACCTAGCCCATGCTGAGTTTGCCTACAACAACAGTCAGCAAACCTCTATGAAGAAGACTCCATTTTTCCTGAACCACAGTCAACACCCAAGGACCCCAAGTACTACTGTAAAATCAGTAGTCCCAGCAGCCCAAGATCTGGCTGAGACCATTTCTGATCTTACCTGAATGACAAGAGATACTCTCATAGAAGTACAAGACTACCAGACCAAGTATATGAACTTGAAGCAAAGAGAAGCCTCCTACAATATTGGTGACATGGTCATGCTTAGAACAGACCACCTCCACCTGGATACTCTAGCACAACAACCAGCCAAGAAACTCTATACTAGAAGAATTGGACCATACAAGATCATGGAAAAAATCAGCAAAGTCAACTACAAGTTGCAACTTCCCAACAATATCTGAGTACACTCAGTATTCCATATCAGCCAATTGGTGGACTACCATGAGAACCCATTCCCTGAGTGTATAATTCCACCACTACTCCCAATTAGGATCAATGATCATGAGGAATTCGAAATTGAGGAAGTACTTGACCACAAGGTCCACAAATATCCCAAAACAGTTAAGTGCTTTTTCCTGATCAAGTGGAAGGGTTACCCCACCCATGACACTACCTGGGAAAAAGAAGAAGCCCTGAAGAATGCATGCGAAGCCCTCCAGGACTACATGGAAACACTCACCCCCCAACAAAGGAAGGAACTACAGCTCTAAGTATTGGAGTGCACAGTAAGCAGAAGGATACTACATATCTTATCCAGAAACATATATGTAATACCAAAAATTGTGATGAAAAAGGAACACTATGGATAACAAACAAGAAGACACCTGAGCAAAAGAACAATCTAGTACAGTACAGCAAAACACATTTGAACAACTCTATTTCACACCATCTGTGTCATCTCTGCTGGATGATGACAGATACTTCATATGGAACTTAGGAAAGCTGACAATGTTGAAACCAGTCTAAGTCCATCTATGTGACAGATATTGTTACTAGGAATTGCCTCTAATTACAAGAAAAGTCTATTTCCAAGAGGTTCAAACCCCCAGCCATGATAATGGGAGCCCTTGCCCTAGACAAGGGTGGCCAGTCCTCGCAAATACACCAACCAGACAAAAAAAAAGTGGACCAAGACCTGTTAACCCTGTGTAACCATAACTACAAGTGATGATATCTTTGAAATCAGGATTTTCTCATATGACCAGCATATGCTCCACTTATAGCAACAGGTCATGCATTTTGCCAGAAAGCATGACCAAAGGAAGGTCACATCAGATGGGTGAATAAGTAAAAATACCCTAGGCAAGAATATCCCACAACTCTCATCCCCCTCCTCTCATAAAGAAAAGACAAGATAAGAATGCCTGCCACCTGCTGCCAAACTGCCTACCATAGCCAGCCCCTCCCAAGCCAGGTTGACTGCCTCTTTGGACACATCCAGGTTGCTATCCAAGGAAGGAACCACTGCTCAGAGGCCCTTGACCTCTCCAGCCAGGACCTAGGACATTATGTCCTCAACCACCATGAAGTCATTGAAAGAGCCTACCTTGCCACTAGCCACCTAGAGATCTAGCATGAATACAAGATTGGCCATCAACTCCTCCAACAGACAAAGGACCTGCCCATGGACCAGGTCTCTGATTGGACCCACCTAGATGGGAGCGAGCAAAGACTTGCCAAGAAGGTCTATCAAATCATATGCCAGGCACTTTTTGCAATCCCCAACCTCAACTATGTCCAACTGAAGGATTTCCAGAACCTCTCTTTCTTTGAGGTTGATGAACTAGAGATCAAGGTAGCCCAAGAAGTCAACTCCTGGATCACCCTCAAGTCTACTAACTGTGAACCCTACTGGAGCCCTCTCCTGAATGACAACTCTGACCAATGGCTCCAAGGCCTCTCTGACCTCTTTGAAAGACCACCAATCCAAATGGATATTCCCAGACATGAGGACTAAGAATTCTATTTGGATGGCCCCAACCACATCAGATGGAGAACCCCTATATCAGCACCTATCCTAATACAAGAACCATTTGCAGACCTCATTGACTTCTCTATCCTGGACAGCAAGCCATCAGCAACCACCACCCCCCCTGCTATGGAAGAAAATGCCAACAACCCTGAGCAGGATTCCCCACCTTTCTCTCCTCTGGTTCTCAATTTCTCAATCAATGAGAATATTGATTTCTAAGGAGGGAAGGATGTAATAGAATGAGGTGCGACAAATGATAATGTGACCCAGCGATGAAGTCATTATATGATCGAGTATGGCATATGATACATATTACGAATAATGTGAAATAATGTAGAAAATTATATTTAGCTTATCCCTGACAACCGGCGCCACAGCAACAGTTGCCACAGCTGCTGATCATTGCCTAGTAATTGAGGTCCTGATCACAAAGATATTCTTTACCAAAAACCACCTGACAAAGATTGCAATCACAAACCTCATTATAGTTACCAAATTAGTCACTCATACTTAGTCAGAAATCGCAGACCAACTTGTATAAATACCCCCCAGTTTCCATCTGAAATAAAGCAGTTTTAGTTCAGTCCTTGATACAAGAATCAAGTCCCCCCCACATACACACATTCCCCTGAGTCTTAGTAATGATATCTAAGTGACTCTAGTGTTTCTGACTAAACTCCAGAAGCCTAGCTAACTTCTGCCAGAACTGAGACCGGTATATAAATCCCCAAAGACTTAAGTAAACCCATTGAACCTAAATTCTAAGGTGAATTCAGTCTGTGTACAGCAAAGAATAAGACGTCTCCTTTCTCCGCTACCTTACTGGTCACAAGGTTTGGTAGGCTACCTTCCGAGTCCCCTTTCCCCTATTATTACCCCCTCTACCTCGGGTTGGTTTGCTGTGCCTACATGGGCATGGTGGGAGGAGGGCAATGGTGATGAGTTGCCCCTTTATCGGTGTCGGATCGGTGTCTTCTCCACTTTTTCGTGGTTTCTGGTATCTCTGGCTGCGTCTGGGGTGTACCCGTTTTGGTGCGGCGCTTTCTTCCTTCTGCCGTCGTCAACAAGGTGTCGTCTCTGGTGTGTCACGGGCTACGTAGGGTGTCGGCCGACCTTGGGCGTCAAGTGCCAGTATAGGTTACCTGCAGGTTATTCGATACCTGTGGTGGGGCCCTCTGAGCTTTGGCGAGCTTCCCGGAGAGCGCGGCGCTGGCGTAGGTGACTGTTTTTCAGGTGGAGTCGGAATGGGAGGGGAGATGGCCGTCACAGATAGGAGGAAGGGTGATAACGGTAAACCAGTGGGGTGCCAGGCTGGGGGCGGTCATCGGGGTTGGGGCGAACATTATTTCGGTGGGGCCTTTTGATTGGCTGGTAGGGGGTGGGATGGTGCAGGGGCTGGCATCCTGGCTGTACCCAACTGGAACCGGGAGCTGACGCAGCAATGCGATCGAGGCCCGCAGGCTTGGGGAGTGGGACCTTCCTCATTTGGCAGTACCCGACTGGAACCGGGAGCTGACACGGCAACGTGATCGAGGCCCGCAGGCTCGGGGAGTGGGAGTGGGGTCTTTTCAGACCTTAGCCCATGTGTCAGTCCTTTTGAGGAGGGTTCTGCGTGTAAGTCCTTTACTCACCTGCTTTGAATCCATTTTGCTTTCTGTTGGTTGGTTGGGGGGTTTTTCTTTGCCTCGGGCTTTCACTTGGAGTTCGGGGGACTATTCTTTATTCAGTCCCAGCGCTGCTAGATCTGACGCGTAGGTGTGCTCTCACATGTATTCACGATGATCCAGCCCTGGCGAGCAGACAAGTCTAGTTTATGTCGAGGGGGTCGACTTAGCCAGTGTTCGACTGGCATAACTGGAGCAGTGGGACTGCTGGACAATTTAGTAGCCTAGGTTAATGGGGGGATAGTGTTCGATGGGTGGTGGGGGAGGGTTTTGGCCTATATAGTCTAGGTTTCCTTCCAATAAAAATCTGCAGGGCTTTGAGTCCATTAAAAAAAAAAAAAAAAGAGAAGGGGGTGCTGATGAAGCAGAGATTGCAGATACACTGGAAGAGTGGGGGCCGCCACAAGTAGCTGGACTGGGTGACTTGATCTTACCAGTGCAGAGAGACGAGATCCAGAGTGTCCTGGTAGCAACTAAACTAGGGACGGCACCTGGGGAGGATGGACTGCCATGGGACTTCTGGAAGAAGATGGTGAATGTCCCTGGAGTTTTGGGTGAAATGGCTGCTCTCTGTGACCATGTCCTTCAGAGCGGTGAGTGGGTGGGAGAGCAGGATCTCAGGCTGGTGGCCTTATTGTATAAAGACAAGGGGAGGAGAGAAGACTGGAAGAACTGGAGGCCAATTATGCTTCTGGACATGGTCAGGAAGATGGTGACTAAGGTGATTGTCGCAAGGCTGCAGAGAGTTGCCCAACAGGTGCTGGGGGAGGAGCAGCGGGGCTTTGTTAGAGGCAGACTTATATGAGATGAGACTGCGTGGGTTCATGGTGTGATTGAAGAGGCCTGGACCTGTGGCCTGAATGGAAGGTTGTTCTTTTTGGACCAGGAGAAGGCCTACGACCATGTACAGCGGGTGTGGCTGGGCAAGGTATTGGACCGAATTGGGGTTCCCCCAAGGTTTAGGACCTCTATGCTGAGTCTGCTGGAGAGCAGTCGGGCAGCTCTGATGTGTAATGGTCACCATGGGAGGGTATTTTCCTTGGGAAGAGGAGTTCCTCAGGGGGACCCTCTGTCCCCTATTCTTTATGCCCTTTCACTAGAGCCATTGATGGATAGGATTCGCCAGAAGGTGGCAGGGCTCTCTATATATGGTATAGTGTGGAAGGTAGGGGCCTTTGCTGATGATATGGTGGTTAGACTTGGGAGTGTGGCAGATGTAGTGGTACTTCAGGAGACTGTGGAATGGTATGAGGCCTATGCAGGGGCGAAGCTCAACTGGCATAAGTGTGAGACAATGGTGCTAGAGAATGGACTAGTAGGTGGGGACATCATTGGAACAATTGTTCCTACTAGGGAGGTGGTGTGGTATTTGGGCATCTTCCTCTCTGTATATGGCTCTGTCTTGCCATGAGGATGGTGGGAGAGTAGGGTGAACATTTAGGGGGAGGCCCTTCAAGGATGGGGAGGTCGCCATATCTCTCTAGCAGGGCAAGTATCAATTCTAAATGTTTATTGGTTCCCCAAGCTGTGGTATGTGGCATATCACCTCGACTTCCCAGTATAGGTAGTGAAGAAGCTGATGAAGATGGCTAGGGATTGGATTTGGGTGGGGAGGAGGTCCCAGGTCAGTTGGGATACTCTTGCGAGGCCAGTAGTCAGGGGAGGTCTTGGACTGGTGGACTTTCCCAAGAGGCTGCACTGCTTGCGAGCCTGGTGGTTGAAAAGAGCTGTGGAACTGTAGGGTGGAAGTTGGGTACCTCTGATGCAGAAGGCATGGGAGATGCAAACATCTCCTCGGGGGTCCTCTGGAGATCTGCTCTCTTTGGTGGGGCTGAATGGAATTTGGCGGCTACGGTTTAAGGGCTTTTGGTGGGGCATGGTGGATGGAGCATACCGAATTGGCCTGCGCTGGCAAGGCAATGAGAGGGAGGCAGTGTGGGGACCTAATATGTGGCATTGGGATAGATTGCTCCTGGGAGGTGCTCCACTTACTAAGTTCGATATTGGGGAGGGAGTGGAGTGCCAGCAGGGGCTTGGCCAGGATCTGTGGCCAAGTGGCTGGCAGGTGGCAGGGATTGGCAAGGAGTGGGACTGGGCCGGGGACTCCTTTTGCTCGAACCATTCAGAGCAAACTAAGTCACACGGACATCTTTTCACGACAAGCAACACGTTTTCAAGTTTTCCAGTCATCTACTCTGGTGTACAAGGTGCGGCAGGAGTCTAGCTACAGTTTACAGCAAATCTCGTCTGTTTCGGTGGAGTTTACGTCGAATGGCGACCCAGAGTTCATCAAGCTCTGAGCATTTGGAGAAAAGGAGGCCTGGCCTGGGTCTCCCCAAGAGTTTCGCGGCGACCGTTGGAGCTGGTGTAGGGGCGCGAGGAGTTGGTGGTCAGGGGAGGCAGGCTGGCATTGAAGGTTGGCACACGGTGATGGGGGCAGGAGGGCAGCTACGAGGCCCATGGGGGTGGGGCAAGGGGGATGTAGTGTTGACAGGGGTAGGAGTCAGGTGACTGGCCAGGTGACGGGTCAGGTGACTGGTCAGGTGCCGGCTGGGGGCCAGGGGTCTGGAAGTGGTGTGGCTGAGACTGGTCTTCCTGGGGCTGGGCCAGTGGCTGGGGTGACTGCTGGAGTTTTGGAGAATAAGAAGAAGGCGACAATGGCAGCCGGCTCCGGTGAACTGGTGGTGCATCCCTTCTTCCACAAGTCGGTGTCGACATGGGCCATTTCAGCGAATTTTTTGGGGTTGGGGATGACTGCCAGGGAGGTCTTGCGGCTAGTAGGAGAGGAGATTGCAGGGGCAGAGTCGCTGAAGTTCATCCCATCGGCTGAGGCAGTTGAGATAGGATTTGTCGAGGAGGAAGAGATGGTGAAGGCCTTGGAGAAAGGGCTGGTCGTCAAGAGCATCAAGGTTGGCATGGCAAGGTGCCTGAGGTGGGATCTGCGGGCAGTGCGACTGGTGATTGAAGGGCTGCTGACATTGGGGAGACAGGAGACCAAAGGAATGGTGGCGGAGGCACTGGGGGCTTTTGGCGAGATGGTTGACTTTGGATTCATGTTCTGGGAGGGGACCAAGCTGAGGAACAGCAACTGCGAGGTGATGGTGAGGCTGGAAGGCAAGGAGGCCATGGGGCAAGAGAGGGACTGGCCAGAAGTAGTTCGTATTGGAGGGCAGGAGTGCAAAGTGTGGAGAAGGAAGGGTTCAGAACAAGAGGAGGAGGAATTACTAATCGCTCTGGAGGAGAGAGAGGCTGCGAAGGAATTGCGGAAGAGGAAATGGGAGGAGTTTGCCAAGGACTGGATCTGGATTCCAATAGATGGGAGGAGGAAGAGGTGGCGAAGGGCAAACTGGGAGCGCCTGCAGACCGTCCTTCAGGGCTTGAAAAGGGAGGAAGAGGAGAGGGCAGAGATGGCGAAAAGTCAGATGGAAGAGGTAGAGATGGCTGAGGTGTCCTTTACGCAATTAGGGGGTGTGGAGAACTCCACTCATGCGCCAGTAAAAGGAAAGTGGGCTGACAAGGAGGAGGCGAAGGCTGGGGGCTTTGAGGAGGTCATTGAGGTGGTACTGGAGACCCAGTTGGAGGATGTTCGCATGGCGGGAGCGGCAAATGTTCATTGGGAATGCCCAGAGGCAGGGGAGGTAGTTCGGCTGGAGAAGGGCACTGAGGAGGATGACCTGGTGGATGTGGCTTCTGACGTGTCGGCAGATAGAGAGATGTTGCAGGAGCTGAGTAGGACCCTGAGGCCAGCCACCCCTGGGCCCATGGTGATGACGGCAGATGATTGGTATCAGGCGGTGCTCGAGGAACTTGCGGAGGAGGATATCAAGGAAGTGGATGTGTTCAATGGATCGCAGGAGGCCTGGGAAGGATTCCTTAATGTGGCATTGCAGGGGCCAAAGTTGGTGACAGCGATGGTGGCAGCACTTCTGGATGATGAAGGATATGAGGTAGATGAGGACCATATGGCGGACATTAGGAAGGTGGCGTCGGAGCAAGTGGATATCTTCTGCAGTGGTGAGAATGGAGCCCGTATCTGGAGGGCTATTTGTGAGGAGCGTAAGGCAATTATCTGTGGTAGGGCTGAAAAGGTGGTGGCGATTCCGGTTGAACTTTAAACATTTTTATTCATGATGATGAACAGTCTATGTATATTATCACTAAATGTCTATGGTTTGTGAGATGGAGTGAAGCAAAGGCAGCTATTTCGGTGGCTAAAGACCAGGAGATATGATGTAGTATTTCTGCAGGACGTTCGGGCCTATGGGGAGCAAGATTATGAGGAGTGGAGTAAGGAATGGTTTGGTAGCACAGGGTGGAATGAGCAGGTGGGCATATTGGTTGGCTTGGGGAAAGGAGAGCTGAAGGAGGTGGAGGTATATAGTGATCGATTGGTCTGGGGGAGATTGAAAGGAGGAGCTGGTGATGGACTGGTGGTTGGCTCTGCATATTTGCCAGCAGTTAGCAGAGAGTGAAACCAATGGGTGGAAGGTTGGCTGGATTGGGGAGGGCGAGAGGGGATTGAGCTGGACATTCTTGGAGGGGATTTCAACATGGTGCGTGACAGGACGCTAGATAGGTCTGATGGTGGAGGTGGTGTGGCAGTTTCTACAGGGCTCTCGCGATGGCTTCAGGTTGAAAAGGAGATGGGATTGGTTGATAGAGTACGACAACGTCAAGGTGAGGAGTCAGAACCGTTTACTAGGTGGCACCCAGTCGGTGAGGATTTGGTTGGCACTAGGATTGACTGGATTCTGGTGGCAGAATGCTGGGGCAATGTTTTGGATTCAACAGTGGTATGGTGGTGTCCCTGGTCAGATCACTGGGGTGTGGAGGCAAGTGGGAGATTCCAGGCGGCCAGTAGCGGTGGGGGCAGGTGGCGACTTAATGTGGCACTACTCAAGAGACAGGTGGAGCGGGACCAGTTTGTTAAAATTGCAAGACAGGAAGTTGCATGGTGGAAGGACAGTGGCCAATCAATAGCACAGTGGTGGGGAAAATTTAAACATTTGGCGGGTGCTTATTGGCGTGATGTAGGAGAGGTAACTGGAAGGGAGCAGAAGGATAGAGAAAGGAGAATAGAGCAGGGGCTTCGCTGGCAACTGAGACTTCTGGAGGGAGAGAACTCCTCAGGGGAACGTCGTTCCCTATTGGTCAAGGAGGTGGCTGAGTTGCGGTTGGAATTGAAGGCTGCTGAAGATAGAGTGGTGGATGGGTTGCTAGCAAGATTGTGGGCAAAGCGGTTGGAAGAAGGAGAGCGACCCACCAGATACTTATCCGGAATCTTGAAGGCCAGAAAGGTGTGGCACAGCTGGGCTTCAGTGTTGCGAGAGGATGGGACAGAGGTGACTGAGATCACGGATATGCTTGGAGAGATTTCAGGTCGATGGTGCACTCTTTGGCAGGATGATGGAGGGCAAATGGACGGAGAGGCAGTTCTGGAGGACAATAACAATTTGGTAGGCGGCTGGCCAGTAGTGGCAGAGCCAGCAATTGGTGGGGCAGTAATGGATAGGGTGACCCTTGAAGAGGTGTTGGAGGTTCTGAGGAAAGTGCAGGCGGGGTCATCACCAGGAGAGGATGGACTGCCATAGGAGTTCTGGAAGGAGTTTCAAATTGAGTTTGGGGTATGGCTTGTGGAAATGGCAAACTTTACACTGGAGGAAGGCTGCTGGATTGGCAATGGCTCCTTAGGGCTAGTCTCTCTGCTCTATAAGGAGAAAGGGGACAGATGGGTGTGGCGGAACTGGAGGCCCATTATGTTTTTTTTTTTTTTTTTTTTTTTT
>RBNI01005610.1:0-12337 GCA_003990745.1 Jimgerdemannia flammicorona
CTGCTCACAGATCTTTACCACCAGACTGTGACATCTGCCCCCCTGAGGACCCCAACCCACCCACCATCCAGTCAGCAGATCCCCCAACAGCTCCTCCCACCATAACACCTTCTCCCGCAGCCCCAACTACTGCCCCTCCTCAAATACAAAAAGCCAATGACCCGCCATTCTCACCTATACTGCTAGTACCCACCCTACAGTGAGCCAACTATTACCCACCCCACCCACAAGCCGAGATCTCAAGTCCTCCCAGCGACCCCCCTCCCCTACCAGCCTATGCCCCACACCCAGTCTATCCCCTATTACAGCCCAAAATTCACCCAAAACCTCACACTCTCTCAGCCAATGTTCTGGTATCTGTACATAGTCCCCAGCTTGCCCAACATCGTAGCACTCCTCACAGTCAAATTGTCCACCATCCACCAAATGCCCTGTACAGAAATTTAGCATGACATTCCTCCGCAACATTCTCCACCATACCACCCAGAACTTAGGGGGAAGCCATCTCCGTACCTCAGCACTCCAGGACCAGATACCAGCCCAGTCTCACTCCTCACTGATCTCTGCCACCTACCAGCCACTCAGCCATAGGTCCTGGCCAGGCCCCTGCTGATACTCTACTCCTTCCCCAATATCGAACATAGCAAGCGGAGCACCCCCCAGGAGCAATCTATCCCAATGCCACATGTTAGGCCCCCACACCTCCTCCCCCTCATTGCCTTGCCAGTGCAGGCCAATTCGGTGTGCTACGTCAGCCATGCCCCACCAAAAGCCCTTGAACCATATCCGCCTAGTGCCATTCAGCCCCACCAAAGAGAGCAGATCCCCAGAGGACCCTTGAGGGGACGTTCGCATCTCCCATACCTTCTTCAACAGAGGTACCCAACCGCCGCCCTACAGTTCCACAGCTCTCTTCAACTACCAGGCTCGCAAACAGTGTAGTCTCTTAGGAAAGTCCACCAGTCCAAGACCCCCCCTTACTACCGGCCTCGCAAGAGTATCCCAACTGACCTGGGATCTCCTCCCCGCCCAGATCCAATCCCTAGCCACCTTCATCAGCTTCTTCACCACCTATGCTGGGAAGTCGAGGTGATATGCCACATATCACAGCTTGGAGAACCAATATACATTCAGGATTGACACCCGCCCAGCTAGAGAGATATGGTGGCCTCCACACCCTCGAAGGGCCTCTCCCCAAATGTTCACCCTGCTCTCCCACCACTCTCTTGGCAGGACAGAGCCATATACAGAGAGAAAGATGCCCAAATACCGCACCACCTCACCAGCAGGGACAATTGTTCCAATGATGTCCCCGCCCACTAGCCCATTCCCTAGCACCATTGTCTCACACTTATGCCAGTTGAGCTTCGCCCCCAAGTAGGCCTCATACCATTCCACAGTCTCCTGAAGTGCCTCCACATCTATCACAGACCCAAGTCCAACCACCATATCATCAGCAAAGGCCCCCACCTTCCACCCTATACTATATACAGAGAGCCCTGCCACCTTCCGGCGAATCCTATCTATCAATGGCTCTAGCGAAAGGGCATAAAGAATAGGGAACAGAGGGTCCCCCTGAGGAACTCCTCTTCTCAAGGAAAATGCCCTCCCATGGTGACCATTACATGTCAGAGCTGCCCTACTGCTCTCCAGCAGACCTAACATAGAGGCCCTAAACCTTGGGGGAACCCTAATACGGTCCAATACCTTGTCCAGCCACACCTGCCATACACAGTTGTAGGCCTTCTCCTGGTCCAAAAAGACCAACCTTCTATCCAAGCCACAAGCCCAGGCCCCCTCAATAACGTCATGAACCCATGCAGTCCCATCTCTTATAAGTCTGCCCCCAACAAAGCCCCGCTGCTCCTCCCCCAGCACCTGTTGGGCAACTTTCTGCAGCCTTGCAACAATCACCTTAGTCACCATCTTCCTATCCATGTCCAGAAGCATGATCAGCCTCCAGTTCTTCCAGTCTTCCATCCTCCCCTTGTCTTTGTACAATAAGGCCACCAGCCCGAGATCCTGCTCTCCAACCCACTCACCTCTCTGAAGAACATAGTCACAGAGAGCAGCCATCTTACCCAATACTCCGGGGACATTTACCATCTTCTTCCAGAAGTCCCATGGCAGTCTATCCTCCCCTGGTGCCATCCCAAGTTTAGTTGCTGCCAGGACACTTTGGATCTCCTCTCCCTGCACCGGTAAGATCAAGTCACCCAGTCTAGCTACTTGTGGAGACCTCCACTCTTCAAGTGTGTCCGCAATTCCCGCTTCATCAACACCCCCTTCTTCCTCACTTCACAAGCCCTGCCATCTCTCCTTCAACTCCCCTAAGATTTGTTGTGTGCCATGTAACATGTCCCCATTGGCATCCAGAACTCCATCCCACCGATGTCGTACTCTCCTAGCTTTGAAAAGTCTTGATAAGTACCTAGAAGGCCGCTCACCCTCCTCAAGCCCCTGCCATCATAGTCTTGCAGCTATGCCCTGCATATGAGTCTCCTCCTCTTCCTGCAACACCTGCTGTAGTTCCACTATCTCCAATTTCACCCTCTCGATCCTCCAATCCTCCACCCCAACAACAGTGAGCAAATCCACCCAATCTATTAGTAGTCTCCTCAGCCTGTTGGAAGCACACCTCGTGCACCTCCTCCTCTGCCTTCTGGCCTCTCTATCAGCCCCTCCCCAATAAACCCTCACAGCCTCTTTCAATCTCATCCAGCGGACATCCACCAGCAGACCCTCACACCCCCAATTAAAAACCTTTGCCTGAATGTCCTCCACCCACAATTCCCACAACCCCTTCTCAGCCAGCAGAGAGGAGTTAAGACGCCAATGTCAGGGTCCATCTCCACTCCCCCCAAACTGCCTCTGTCCCAAAAGTCACCAGTGATCAGACCATGGGCACCACTCCACTTCCAATGCCCTCCAAACATCTGAACCCCAACACTCCACTGTCAGAATCCAGTCAATCCTTGTGCCCAAGCCATTCACCCAATGCATGTAGACCCTGGCATCCCCCCACCTAGTTCTGCCCATATCTCCCAAGGAGCTCAATGTCTCCACCTCCTCCCATGCGTCCAGACCTCCACTTCTACCCCCAGCACTCCTCCCTCCATCAGTCCTGTCCAGACACAGATCCCTAACCATGTTAAAGTCCCCACTGAGCACATCGACCCCTTCTTCCACGAGAATACCCTCCTCCAGTAGCCCCCTAATCCATGTAGTCCTCTCACCTCTATCTGCAGGGCAGTAGCAAGAGCCCACCTTCACTGATTCCCACTCTGGCCGATGCCAATCTCCCCAGACCAAGCAATTCCCCTAGCTCCTGATTCCCCCCAAGTCACCTCTACCCTTTCTCACCAAAATCGCTACCTTTCCAAACCAAGCAGCAGCCCCACCCCATTCCCTAGTCCATTCTACATGATCATCCTCATCTTCACATCAAACATCCTGTAGTAAAAAGAGATCAGCCTCCAATCCCTTGAGCTAAGTAAAAATGTTCCTCCGCCGCCCAGCGCCCCTTAACCCATTCACATTCAATGAGAAAACATTGGTTGTACTGTTCATAAGGAATAATGTTAATCATGGTCCCATCCTCTACAAGTCTGCATTCCGCTCCTCCTGCACCACGTCCAAGTCATGTTCAGCAGCTAGTTCCTTCTCCCCTGCTTTCAGTGCTGCCAATGCTCCCAGAAGTTCTACCATTGCCCCATCTTCATGCTCCTCAAATTCCTCATAGTACTCCAGACAGGCCTCCTGCCAGAGCTATAAACCATGATGCTCTGCCCAGCAGTAGGCTGCCCGCTTGCCAGCAACCACCCCCAGCTCTGCCTTTCTCACCTCATCCACCTCATACCCCTCCTCCTCCAGGAAAATACCCAGAATCTCCACCTTCAGTGCCTCCACCATTCTATCACCACACAAAATCCGTGCCCAATGCTCCTCAGGCATCACCCGCAGGTCCACTTCTCTCAAAGCATCTGCTGCAAGATTATCTATCACCTTGTGCATCTACAATAAGTTCCCCACCTCCTTTCCCCCTGGAGTCCCCGGCCGCCCTGCATCCAGCATCGTAGTGTCAGCACCTACACTGGCAGCCTCATCCCACTCTTCCTCAGGAACATCCACCAGCTCGTCCTCACTAACCGCTACCACCTGGCCCCCTTGCCCCACATCAGGGACCCCAAAGTGCACCTGCTGGGCCCCCCGCATCCGTGTATCCTCTGTCGGCCCTCTCTTCCCACCTGAGCCCCTCCTGATAAGTGGGGGGGGGGTGGTATCCAACTCCAGCTCCCACACTTCAAAGGTACTATCAGCAAATGGGTTCTTGTCCATCTTCCCCCCAGCCCCTACCTCCTTCGCCTCTACCTCCTCTCCTCCTTTACCAGCCCAGACACTGGTCTCCGCACCTCCAGACTCCTCAGTTCCAACCAAGGTTTTCTTCTCCCCTCCTGTCATACTTGCCAACAACTCCCTCTGCCTCTTGCGTCCCTGGGCTCACTCCAACTGCTTCTTATCCATGCGGATGCACTTCCCGCCCACAATCTCCAGATGTGTCGACTCCTCATACAGTCTCCAGGCCTTCGCCCTCCTCTCCACAGCCCCACTCAACTCCTCTAGTACCTCCAACAAGTCCTCCTCCTCCTCCTCACTCTCTTTCACCCTCGACACCTTGCAGACAATGGCCCCCCACATCAGCACCGAGGGCCAGTCACTAGCCTTCCCTGTGGCCTCTATTCCTGCCAACCGAATCCTCACATCCATGTCACCCATCCTGATCGCAGTCCCCTCCCACACCTGAAAGCCAATGTCCACCACATTGCCATACTCAATCATCACCTCCTCCACCCTCTTCCTAGTCTCCTCCTTAGTCACTGTGGGCACCCCCTTCACCAGAAGCTGCACCACCCTGGGGTCCCATCGCAAGCACCGCACCATGGGGACCACCACCTCCCCAACCACGACTCCAGTCTTCAGTGCCTCATCCAGTGGGCCGACTTCCTCAAAGCCCACCTCGACCCCCTCCAGACCCTTCAAAAACTTCACCGAAGCCGCCCCAGCCACTTGCTTCGACACAAGCCCCAGAACCATCCTTGCCGTCACCGCCAAGCCCTGGAAGCACAAGGTCACCGCAAACTCCAAGATCGACTTCTTGAGTAATGGTGCCACCACCAGTCCCATCACACCATCCACCAGGTCCCCCTTCTGCATTGGGATCCCCTGCCCCACCTGGCCATCAGCCATTACATCTCTTTTTTTTTCCTGATTAGCCCTTATGCCACCATCAGTAGTCCTGCCACTACCCCCAGCAGTCCCTCCACTTCCCCCACCTCCCACCAGTGAAGGCCCAGCTCCCCCAGCATCCTCAGCCTTCTGCTTCCCCTTCCCTCCTGTCTGATCTCTGCGGGCTCCCATCGGCCAGCCCCCAGTCCTCAGTGTATCTGTGAAGCTCCTCCCCTGCTGCCCTCCAGCCCCCCCTCTAGTGCCGCCTCTACTAGCTGAGCCACCCAGTCCACTTGAGGCACCGAAAGACCCCATCCCCTGCCCATGCCCCCTCCCAACATGCTGCCAGTCGAAGGCCCCAGGTCCACTCGACCTAGTATGCATGTTGGCTTGCTTATTGCTTGACATCTTCTTAGTATCTTTCTCCAATAAACGACTTGAAAGTGTGTTGTAAAAATGTGTGTAACATGAATTGTAGTGGAGAAAGATGCCCTCGATACCCTACAGATGACAGCACCCCACATCAACACTGAGGGCCAGTCACTTGCCTTTCCCAATGCCTCCCGCCCTGCCAGCCTAATCCTGACATCCACGTCGCCTATCCTGATCGTCGTCCCCTCCCACACCCTGAATCCGATATCCACAACGTCACTATACTCGGCCACCACCTCCTCAACCCTCCTCCTAGTCTCAGCCTTCGTCACTATTGGTACCCCTTTGACTAGCAGTTGTACCACCCTGGGGTCCCACCTGAGACATCTCACCATAGGGACCGCCACTTCACCAACTATGACTCCAGTCTTCATCGCCTCGTCCAGTGGGTCCGCCTCCTCAAAGCCCACCTCCACCCCCTCCAGCCCCTTCAGGAACTTCACCGAGGCTGCCCCAGCCACCTGCTGCGAGATAAGCCCCAGAACCATCTTGGCCATCACTGCCAAGCCCCGGAAGCACAAGGTAGCCACGAACTCCAAAACTGACTTCTTGAGTAATGGTGCCACTACCAGTCCCATCACACTATCAGCCAGGTCCCCCTTCCGAATTAGTAGCCCCAGCCCCACTCCACCATCAGCTGTCACATCTCTTTTTTTTTCTTAATTCCCCATCATGCCTCCATCAGCAGTCCCGCCCCCAGCCACAACACCTCCAGACCCTACACCCACACCCCCAGCCTGGGGACCTCCCCCCCTCCCAAGGCTCGCCTTGCCCTTCCCTACAGCAGCACCAGCCCTGTCACCAACCAGCCATGTACTCCCCTTCACCTTGTCAGCAAAGCTCGCAGGGCCAGTCCACCCTCCCTTCCCACCAGGCACCGACCCTCCTCCAGAACCCTTGCTACCCTTCGATCCTCCAAAGGCCCCCATCCCCAGGCCATAACCCCTCCCCACACTCTGCCAACCAAAGGCCCCAGGTCCACCTGACCCAGCACACCCATCAGAACTCTTGCTCGATGACATTTGTATAGTACCTTTTCTCCGAGTTGTATTGAAAACTGTTGCTTGAAGTCTGTGTAATGTGAATTGTACCAGAGAAAGGTGGTTCTCAGTGTGTCTGCAAAGCTCCTCCCCTGCCACCCTCCAGCCCCCCCACCAGCGCCACCTCTACTACCTGAGCTGTCCAGTCCACTCGAGCCACCGAAAGACCCCATCCCCAGCCCATGCCCCCTCCCAACATGCTGCCAGTCAAAAGCCCCAGGTCCACCCGACCTAGTACGCGTGTTGGCTTGCTTGCTGCTTGACATATTCTTAGTATCTTTCTCCAATAAACGACTTGAAAGTGTGTTGTGAAAGTGTGTGTAACATGAATTGTAGCAGAGAAAGATGAATGCTTCTGAATCAGTCTACACCACCACTCCCTTGACAGGACTGTCCCATACACCAAGAACCAGATGCCCAGATAACAAACCACACTCCCTGTGGCAACCAATTGTCCGAATTGTCCATATTCCCCCAGACTGACACCAAGTTCCATTGTCTCACACTTGCTCCAATTCAACTTTACCCCTGCCAGCCTCTCGTACTGTCCAACCCCTTCTTGCAGGGCTACAACATCTTTCTGGCTACCCAGCCCTACCACCATATCATCTGCAAAGGTGCCCAACTGCCAGACCACATCTCCCATCTGCAGTCTAGAGAGTCGCCTCTTCAGCCATGCCAGCAGAGGCTCTAGAGAAAGTACATAAAGAAGAGGGGAGAGAGGATTCCCCTGTGGTACCCCTTGCCCCAAGGCAAACTCTGGTCTATATCATCCATTCATCATTACTGCTGCTCGGTATCCCCATACCAAGCCCATCAGTCACCCTGCCTCTACCACACCAAACCCTGCCTTCCTAAGAACAGTCTCCAGGTATCTCCATTGCACTCTATCATAGGCCTTCTCTTGATCCAGAAAGACTATCTGGCCATCTATCTGCCGGCTCCTACAGCTCTCTAAAACATTCTGTACCCAAGCAGTACTATCTCTGATCTGCCTTCCCTTGACAAAGCCTCGCTGCTCTTCCCCAACTAGCGCACCAATATACTGCTGCATCCTCTCTGCTAGAATCTTTGACACCAACTTTCTATCCACGTTCAGCAGCATGATAGGTCACCAATTACGCTACACTCATTGATCTCCCTTTTCCTTGTATAGAAGAGAGACTAGCCTCAAGGAACCATTGCCAATCCAGCTACCCTCCTTCAGAACAGCATTGGCCATATCCACCAGCCAGTAACCAAACTCGGCCTTGAACTCTTTCCAGAATTCCCAGGGCAATCCATCCTCCCCAGGAGACGAACCAGTCTGTATCTTCCTCAGTACCTCCAATACCTCATCTAGAGACACCTCCCCCAAGACCACTGCCCCTATTTCGGGAATCACTTTCACTGGCCAATTAGTCACCATACTGTCACCATCCTCCCCAAGCCCAGCCTCTTCAGCTTGTTCCCCTCCATCCTGCCAAAGAGCTTGCCATTGACCAGACACCTCCCCTAACATATCTGCAATCCCAGAGACCTCCACTCTATCTTCATGCAATACTGGGTCCCAACTATGTCATACTCTCCTGGCCTTCAAAACACCAGACTGATATCTCGTCAGCCTCTCTCCTTCTTCCAACCTCCTAGCTCACAGTCTGGCCAGCAGACCATCCACCACCCTGGTCTCTGACACCCTTAAATCTGCCTGTAGCTCTACTACCTCTAATGCCAACTGGTGGCACACCACTCCAGACAAGTTCCTCTTTTCCAAAAGCTTCAATTGCCATCTCAGCTCCTTCTCTACTCTTCTTTCCTTGTCCTTCTATTCCTTTCCAGCCACTTCTCCTACATCATGCCAGTAGGCACCAGCCAAATGTTTGAATTTACCCCACCATTCTGCTATCATCTGCCCTTCATTCTGCCATCGCAGAACTTCCTGTCTCGTAACTGCCACAAAGTTGTCCCTCTCCTTCTTTCTTCTGAGTAAGGCTACATTGAGGCGCTGTAATAGAACGAGCGAACAGATGGGACGCGACGAACGATCACGTGACCCGGCGATGACGTCATCATACGATCGAGCGCGGCATATGAATAACGAGTGACGAATGATGCAAACGAACGACGCGGAAAAACGATATCCAGCTTATCCCCAATAATCGGCGCCACAGCAACAGTTGCCACAGCTGCTGATCATTGCCTAGTAATTGAGGTCCTGATCACAAAGATATTCTTTACCAAAAACCACCTGACAAAGGTTGCGATCACAAACCTCATTATAGTTACTAAATTAGTCACTCATACTTAGTCAGAAATCGCAGACCAACTTGTATAAATACCCCCCAGTTTCCATCCGAAATAAAGCAGTTTTAGTTCAGTCCTTGATACAAGAATCAAGTCCCCCCCACTCCCCTGAGTCTTAGTAATGACATCTAAGTAACTCTAGTGTTTCTGACTAAACTCCAGAAGCCTAGCTAACTTCTGCCAGAACTGAGACTGGTATACAAATCACAAAGACTTAAGTAAATCCATTGAACCTGAATTCCAAGGCGAATTCAGTCTGTGCACAGCAAAGAACAAGACCCTCGAAATAGGGCACAAGAGAAAGACCTTTGAAAGATAAGGCATACAAGAAAGACCTTTGAAAGATAAGGCACTGCCGCTACAACTACTTAAAGCAAGTGCTTCCTCAACTGAAAGCTTCTTGGTACACATTGTGTACTAAGTCCCTAAGTAATAGTCTACTTCCCTAATTATCCAAAGGATAAGAGAGGGATAGAAGTGAGAGTTATTATGACTTGGTAGCAGCAGATTACCAGCCAAGAAGGCACCAAAGAACACACTCCTGAAGTTGGAACAAGACCAACCTTGGACAGGAGTAACCCCCAGAAACAACTGTGGATTCCCAAACTAGAGCCAGAGAAGCCCTTGCCATTAGAACCAGGTGGTACCAGGAAACCACAGACCCAAGGACCCACCAGCTTGTAATTGACCAGGCTTACAAGGATCTATACCAGACCTTTAGAACATACCACCCAGGACTTAGGAATATTGTCAGCTGCCGTAGGTTCTACGAACTTCTTCGAGGACATATTGGAACCACTAGGACCCCAGAATCTACTACTGTAGCTACCCAGGATTTTTTAGATTATATCTCACCCCCTGCTGCAAGAGAAGCAGCTGCCAAGTGGATTGCCTCTGACAGATATCATCATACCCCAACCAAGACCTCCCTCTACTATAGGCTAGTTGTATACTACGCCTCTGCCATAACCAGGTACGAGAACAAGCAAGCAGACCACCCATCCCCTACTGCTGAACAAGGAGCAGGTCCATCTACTCAGCCAGAGATAGATATCCTCTTTGAAGGACCTAGTCAGTACGAGGACACACTATCTCGAGCTTTTTCACCTGTACCATTCGGGTGACACAAGACTAAGGCAATACTTTTTACAACGTTTTTGGTGCCGGACGACTAGCAACATGGACAGCACCGATCGAACTGGTGAGCGTACTGGCCAGGGGGGTGACAGTGCCTTTGGCTGGCAGCAGGTGGGGAGAAGAGGGGATGGTCTGGGGATGCTAGAGGCCTCGAGGATGAGCAGAGGCACCGGCGGCAGAGGGAGGGGCGGTCTGAGGCAGAGAGGAGGGGAGAGGCTGACCTTTGCTGACACGGTTCGAAGGGGGAAGATGGCTGCTGGACTGGATGGTTGGCTGGGCCTGGGGAAGGCTTCGATGACTACCGCTAGCGGACAGGGCGGTGTGCCCAGGGGTGCCTCTGGTGGTAGGGTGGGAGCCGGAGTAGGGGCTGGAGATGGGGCTGTGACTGCTGATGGGGCTGTGACTGGGGATCTGGCAAAAAATCCAGATGGGACAGCAGTTGGCGATGTGGGGCTGGGAGGGGGCATGAGGCCCGGGGACCTGGCAGATGGCATGACGGGCATGGTGTCGGCCCCGTTACTCAAGAAGTTGAGATCGGAATTCGCAGTCACGATGTGCTTCCGGGGCTTGGCGGTGACGGCGAGGATGATTTTGGGGCTGGTGGCGCAAGAGGCTAAGGGAGCGGCCTCAGTAAAGTTCTTGAGAGGAAAGGAGGGGGTAGAGGTGGGGTTTGAGGAAGAAGATGCCCTGTTGGCAGCCATGGAGAAGGGGTTGTTGGTTGGCGGGGTGGTGGTTCCTATGGCCCGGTGCATGCGCTGGGATCCCCGGGTGGTGCAGTTGACGGTGTTGGACCTCCCAACTGTGTCGAAGGAGAGGACCAGGGAGTTAGTTGTGGAGGCAATCAAGGAGTATGGCGAGATAGTGGATATTGGGTTCAAGGTCTGGGAGGGCACTGCACTGAGGACTGGTGACATCGATGTCAGGGTGAGGCTGTTTGGGAAGGAGAATACGGGAAGATCGAGGGACTGGCCGGTGATGCTAAGGTGGGGGCAAGTGGAGTGTAAGGTCGTGAGGGTGAAGGGGACCCAGGAGGAGGAAGAGGACCTATTGGAGGTGCTGGAGGATCTGGAAGGGGCAGTTGCAAGGAGGAGATTGGCCTGGAAGGAGTTTGAGGCGAGGACGGTGGTAGGGGAGGTGGATGGGAAGAAGGTTCAAATGGAGAAAGGAGTTTGGGAGAAGATGCAGGGGAGGAAAATTCAGAAGGAGCTGCTGGCGAGGATGGGTGGAGGATGGACCAGTGGAAGCTCAGAAGAAGGTGCTACAGGGTTGCAGGAGAGCGCTTGGGCCGAGGGGAGAGAATTAGCCCAAGGTGGGGCTCAGATTGGAGGGAGGGTGGAGGAGGAAGGGGTGTTGGCGGTAGATGCAGAAATGGGTGGGGGTGTGCACCCTCAGTATAGTGTTCCGGGTGAGGCTGAGGGGGAGGAGGAGCTGATGGATGTGCCGGATGAGGAGTGGGATGAGTCAGTGAGGAGGAGCGCGCTGATAGACCTGGGGGTAGATGGGGGCCGTATCGCTCAGGGTGCGGCAGAGGCAGTGGATGAGGAAAAGTGGATGTGGAAGACCCTAGAAGGGGTGGCAGCGGAAGAGCTGGGGGGTGAGGACTTCCGGGTGATGGAGGAGAGGCATTGGGAGGAGATTTTGCGAGGGGAGGAGGTGCCGAGGAAGATGAGGAACGAGATCCTAGCTGTTCTCTTGGAATCTGTGGAATATCAGGTAGATGATCAGCGGGAGGAGGAGCTTCGGAAGATTGCAAGCGACAGGGCACTATTCTTATGGAATTCAAGGAAGGGACTAGAGAAGTGGCGTGCAGTCTGCCTGGATTACCGGTCAGATATGGAGGTTGTAGATGGAGTGGAATGCCAGGAAATCTTGGAGGCACTGGATGCTCAGGCTATTGTGGAAGGGGACTTGGAGGCAGAAAGGTACTTGGATCTGGCGGGAGATGAGATGAGCATGGAGTACTAGGTTGGGAGAGTCAATTCAACATTTCTTCAATATGAACAGTACAACCCGAATATTCTCATTGAACGTTAATGGGTTACGGGGGGCTGCTAGGAGGAAGTTCATCTTTGGTTGGCTCAAGGGACTGGATGCGGACCTCTTCTTGCTACAGGATGTTTGATATGAGGAGGAGGTGGACTTACAGGATTGGACTAAGGAATGGGGGGGCATGGCGGTATGGAGGGGGAAAGTATGTATTCTTGTTCGGAGGGGGTTGG
>RBNI01005611.1:0-12337 GCA_003990745.1 Jimgerdemannia flammicorona
AAAAAAATCACCAAGGGGCACAACTGGGGATCTCCTCACATTAGTTGGACTTCAGGATACTAAGTGACTGTGATATAGAGGATTTTGGTGGGGGATAGCAGAGGGGGTGCACCACATTGGAATTCATTGGCAGGGGAATGAAGGAGAGGAGGATTGGGACCTGGTGATGTAGAGATGGGATCGTATACTGCTGGGTGATACCCCTTTAATTGAGTTCGACATTGGTGATGGAATGGAATGCCAAAGGGGACCGGGCCAGGATCTGTGGCCTAGCAGTTGGCAAGGAGTTGGAATTGGTGAAGAGTGGGACTGGCATAGTGTTTGGACTTGGAGTGCTGCAGTGCGAAAGTGGATGCTGTCAAAGTACTAGGTAGTCTGGTGGCACATGCTGCGGAGGAATGTGATGCTCAACTTTCGCTTAGGGCATCTTATCATAGGGGGGTGCTTTGACTGTAAGGAGTGCCATAATGTAGGGCAGGAGGGGGGTTGGGTACAGATACCTGAACATTGGCTCAGAGAGTGTGAGGTATTGGGAGATTTTTGGCATGCGATTGGAGAACACTTGGAGGTACGGCGTAGGAGAGATGTAGTATGAGGGAGGTGGGAGGACTTGAGGGACAGATTGGTAGGGGGGATAGGAAAGGAGTGGATTACTTTGGACTGGGCATTGGCTATTTGAGTGGGACTGGCCAGTCACTGGCTATTCGTTTTTGAGGATGGAAGCAGGCAGAGATTGGGGGACCAGTTGGTGCAGTGGCATAGGCTTATGGAAGATACCTTAACAGGCTGGTGGCTTGGTTGGAGGCTGCAGGGTGGTCGGAGACGCCGCTTAGTGGAGAGAATTTGTGGCCAGAGTGGGGGGAGAGTTGGCATAGTTGGTGATAGGGTGATCTTTATTCGTGAAGAGGTGGGGAGGAGCCCCCCTATGGGGATTGGGTAGTGGGTGGTGATGATGTATACGTAATCATAGACTGATAATAAAGGCAGAGTCCAAGTGACTATAAAAAAAAAAAAAAAATACATATGAGTACCATTGGGAGATGACCAGATGGGTCATGTGGTAGAAGGGGTAACTAACATAGTCGGGCATAAAAACGCATCTATGAAGGCACGGTAGATAGAGCCAGCTCCCGGCTTGACAGAGATAAGCAAATAAACACCATCTCTTTCGTCTCCGGCTGTACAGTGGCTACCGGAATGGCTTTTGATTGCACCACCAGAATTCCGATCATTTATTGGTCAATGGTTGAGATTACCATGTAATTAACAAAAATGTGCGCGAATTACAAATAAGGTTGCACCAATTCATACTTTTTTTTATTAGAAGACGTATCATGCACGAATAAATGTCATATTGTCACATGGGCTGGTTGTCTGACAAATCCCTTTCCTCCTCCTGCACCATTTTGTTCCTTTATAATGCCTCGTTGCATCCTCTCGGTCACCGCATTCCCATATTGGCCTACGACGTTGTACAGACCCTTAAAATAACCTAAACTGGCTGTCGTTGGCAGGAGTTATGTTGTGTTAGTGGCTGTAATGGTCGTGGTCGGAAGTGAAACGGCACCATGGCAATGAAGATAAATTCAATGATCACCAAATTTGTGTTCACAGTCTCGCCAGCATAGTCCCTTCTTCCATAGCATTGTCGCCAGCATTTTTAGCTTCAGCCGTCTCATTGCGATTCGCCGTTCCTAAAGCGATATTCCCAAGAACTGTCCCCATCGGCGAGTATGCCATTCCAAAGGTTGGTCGAGTGGTAAGCCGTTCAATGTGGAAATTTTTCTTCGCAGTCGCTGCTTGCTGCTAAACTCATAATCTCACTGGAAGCGGAGCCTGCAGAAGTGAGGGACATGTCCCAATCGGTCAACACTATACATAGTTGTTAGCAATTGCTTTTTTGCCAGGTTTCCCTCATCATGCACACTAAGTTGATAATAAGAAGTAAATGACACAATTCTTCAACGATCTGCAGTGGGTGATCGGATTTCTTGTTAGTTTTGAAATCGCGGCCTTTGAGTGCATGCAGCACACAAGAAATTTGTACGCACACATAGGCCGCGACTTCTTGTGTGTATGCACTCAAATTCCGCGATTATACTGTATGCACTCGAAGGGTGCAATTTTTTGCATTCCACGACAGATTTAGCGACATACAGCGAGAAATCGAAGCTAACTTTGTGTTCTCAGGCCACGATTTCAGGCCGCGATTTCTTGTGACAAGATTTATACAGTGCAACGGAACCGGTGGAGGAGGTTGCAGCCAATTTTTTTTTTTTGCACCAAAGTTTCAGAAGCTTGGGCATTTCGGTTCCGAGCTTGTCAAGATGTTTTCCAGCAGTCAATTTTCCAGTCCACTGTGATCTGGTAGTCCTCCAGTTCATCTTTTGTTTACTCGTCCAGTCGTCCAAGTCCATGTTCACACAGTCCACCGAACGTTTGAGCACCTCAACCACCAATCCTTTTTACTGGAGCTCCATCTCCAATAAATGACAGTTACACCATTCGCCTTGAGTGTCTTTTTTATTTGATGTATGTCACATGATCAAAGCAGGATGACTCCTGACAATGTTTAATCCTTAGCATGTCAAAGTATCAATATGTTCTGAAATTATACACGCTCAAATAGATCCGAGCGAAGGTGACAATCAGAGACAAGAGTGTATGCTTGGATTCCAACATCAAAGATGATAATGAATGCGAAAACGATCATGAATGGAATTAGTGGGCCTTGCATTCATTGAATACTGATGTTTTCCTTTTCAAAAGTAGTATTGCACATAAAACTATAATATAACGACTTGCAGGTTAATTATAGAAACATCCGGTCAATGCACAAGTCAAACACGACGTCTGAAAAAGGAGTTGTTCGTAAGCTGAAGAGATGATTTTAGAAAATTAATAATCTCTCCCTATCACATTTTGGTCGTCCGAACTTCCAATCCCCTCGCTTGACAAAATCAAGACCTGAGATGAATACAGACAAAGCCTTTGACACTCTGCTCTCCTATTGAAACTCGACCATGTGGCGATCTTGCGTGATCAGACGGAGCCCTCTTATTCTACTCACCGAAAATGCCTTATTGAGACTTCCATTTAAGCCTCGTGTCAAAAAAAAAAAAAATTGAAGATATTATTCCGAGTAACTCGTGGAGGGTCTTCAAGGTTTCGTCCTCAAGTCAATGGCCATAACAATGGCCATAAACATTTCTATTTCCCAACTGAAACGAGAACATTCCTTTTAGATCTGGTTAGGAACAGGTGGTCAACAGGAATCGATAATGGCGAGTATTGGGGTAGAACGCATTCAAGAATTGTCGATCTCAGATCTGAACCGTCGAGATCCGGCATAGCTTGGTCAAAAGTTCGAGACTTCCGACTATACTGTTGACACTCAAAGTTCAAACATTCAAATTGGCTGACGTAATCTACACAACCAACTTACATTGCATATGTAGATGCTGCGGCTTGACCTGGTATTATGGAAATTAGTTGCCTCGATCTACAAGGACATAGTTAAACACGAACATGTTCTATCCATTGATATATGTGCAGCTAAGAAGAAACTTTGTGTACGCATATATGATCATCAGTGGTGGTACAGTGAGTCCTGTCAATCTTGCAGGGTATCACAAGCTCGTACTTTGACAAAACATACTACAAGAGGATATTCCGTGTATCCTTGAATTGATTTCGTAAGGTTTGGAAGCTGAAATAAGATTTTCGGAGAACGTTGAAGGACTTGATTACACGGATAAATAGTTTGTGAAGATTATTTGCACGTCTGCGAACAACTCTTCTCTTGATCATCAAAAAAAAGTTAGTACACACCCCCACCTTTGTCACCATGTCCTCCTCTGAGCTTCCAACTCCTTCGCTTGACGAAATCAAGACCTGGGATGAAACAAGGGTCTCTGAACACTTTCGGCATCCTGCTCTCGGATTGAAAACCGAGCATACGGCAATCTTGCAGGATCAGGAAATAGACGGGAAAGCTCTCGTCCAGCTTACAGAAAAAATTCTATTGGGACCTCCGTATAACTTACGAGGTGGACCTGTGGTCAAAATCATGGGTGAGATTTCTCGGTTGCGAGGTATGTAGCGTAACTGCTGTCAAATGCATATCCTAAGAAATGGGTTATTCCAGGAATTAATACGAATTTGATATCTAGGAAATGTCGTCGGTCAGCATGCATCTCCGGAAGGTGCGTGATTTTGATTTGGTGTGACAATCAGTCTTGACACAAAATCCTTTGTGTTTATAATTAATAATATGTAACAGCCATCGATCAAAATTCTAGGATCAAGAGGACAGAAGCTAAAATCGATGAATTGAAACAAAATATTGAATTTTTGAGACAAAAGATCGAATTTACCACAGATGAGAAGGAGAAAGATCGGCATGGCAAAGAACGAACAGAACTTCATGAAAGAGAGTCTCTCAATATTCTGAGGGACCGAGGTAGGCTTACGCGGTTTACGTGCAGTCATTTCAAAGATGGGGTTTCAGAAAATTCACTGAACTTGTACTGACTATAATATAATTCTTTCTCACCCTAGCACCATCGGATTTGACGTCGGTTAGTAGCATTGATATTTTGCGTTGTCGGGTTATTCTGATGCAACATTGATAGTTATATTACTTTTTTCTCCTCATTTATATCGTATATACATCATATAAAGCGTGATACAGAAGAGATAAAGAACGACACGGGAGACATAAAAATCGACACGAGAGACATTCTTACCAGCCTCGAGGAACTTCACGGCAAGGTTGACAGTCTGCCAAAGCTTATGCTTGATCTTCATGAAGATACAGTTCCACGACTCTTCTTCATTTTTCCCGAGGATGGTCATTGGTGGGCGCCATCAATTGACAGCCTCTTCATCAAAACGTTTCGTCTATTCTTTCTCTGTGAGCACGAAACCAACAAAAACGGCAGTATAAAAAAACAGTTCCATCTGGCATATCATGATGGCTATCGTGTCGTCCGACCACGCGAGGTATGTTATTTGGATATTCAATCTGACACGTGCTCCAGCTCACAATACAGATTTGCTTGACTATATCTTTACTTTACTTTGAATATATTTTAGTTTGTAGCTAAATATGGGCCATACATACGTACGGTATGTCGTCGTTTTGAGCTTGAGCGCCCGAACTCTCTTTGCACTACATCTAATATTTCTCGTACAAATTAGATCATACCTTGTCTATTGCTGGCTGTACGCTTGGGAGGACGCCTATTGGATTGTGTTCCTGCAATCGGGAAAGCGACAGCAGAGGTCCTACGGGCCGGCGGTCAAGTTGCTTCAACGGCATACAGCGCAACAGAATCACCGATCTTTACGAATCAAGAACTTGAGTTCTGCGCGCAGACTGAGAATTTTTTTAAGACAGTTGGAGACACCCTCGAGGCCACTGATAACCAGGTCAAGAAATACGCGGCTGATGCTCCGCCGTCGGTTCAGGCACAAGAAAGAACTCCGGGACCAATAGGAAGACCAGATCTACGGGAACTTCAAGGTGCAGCGATGCATTGCCTTGCTCTGTTCAAGTGTGCACGTAGTGATTTCTGTTTATGCTCATGATTTCTTTTTTGAATGTCGGTTTATAGCTTATCTTGATGACATGGATAACGCCAACCGACTTGGGGATTTACAGCGCGTACTCCGCCGTGGGAAAAACGGTAGCGTCACAGTACGATGGGTGTGCCAGGATCACGCGTCGGAATGGGAGACAACAAATGCTGTTCAGAGTCTTCATATAGCCATTAAGAACAAATCCATAGATGGCAGCGTTAAGTTTGACGACGAGACTTGGGAGCTAACGTTTGTATTATTTTCTGGTCTCTAATATTCAACTTGTATATTTCATATTTATATTGCCTTTGTACTCATGACGGTTTTATGTTAATATCAGAATCCAAGGCTTGTCAAAAGTATCTTTGCGTACATTTCGAAATTCGGTGACACGTGCGCTGCCTGGTGTCCCTCTGCGTAAAATCAGGTAATCAGTTTGACTTCAATATTTTTCTGCTTTCCTAGAATAACACTAATGAGTGGTCAATATGTAGCTTTGTAGGTTGTGAAGAGGCTCGTTCAGAAGATGTAGAAGCTCTTATTAATGCTGCGACCACTATTGAAATTCTTCTGTGAGTTATTTGTTAACATTTTTGTTTAACGAATTTGATGAAATTAATACTAATATACTTTGGTATTGGAATGCATATCTAGACTAAAGCAAATGAAGAATATGCAGTGCGATCATCTTTAATGTTTTCGTCTGATGGCAATAGGTTGCTGACGACCAAAAATTGCCTTGGTGATACTTACTAATGAACTCAACTTTTACCTATCTGCAGATTTAAAAATATTCTTCAGAAGTGTCTTCAACTTAGAGAATTCGATCTTTCAGGTACTGTAAGAACCCACATCCTAAGCTTGAGATTTTCATCTGTGGAGATTTTATATAAACTTGTGGAGAGTGATATCATCGGCAAAAAGGAATTCGACATTCTAGGGGAAATCATGCAAATTACCATGAACATTAAAGCTGGAGACATGTGAAATATAAAAATATTTAACTTTTTATGTGTCTCTATAGACGGTAATATTGATGATAAAGAAGCCAGCGCATTAGCCGAGGGACTGAGAATGAACACGACCCTGCCAAACCTGGATCTAGCACGTATGTAGGCATGAAGCACATTACATTTTCCCATTCATCTGTTTTGTGTTCTAGTTGACAATCGTGTATGTTGCTCTATGTGTTCCTCTGTAGAGAACGGCATCGGCGAGAAGGGAGCCAGCGCACTAGCCGAAGCACTGAAAATGAACACGAGCCTGCGAAACCTGAATCTAGAAAGTATGTAGGAATGGAGCGCAATATCTTTCTGCACACATTTCTTTGGTTCTAGTTGACAGCCACATGTTTGAATTTTACGTGTTCCTACGTAGAAAATAATATTGGTGATAACGGAGCCAGCGCACTAGCCGAAGCACTAAAAATGAACACGAACCTGCAGAATCTGAATCTAGATAGTACGTAGGAATGCATTGTATTGTGCTTTGCATGTATTTAGTGTTCTAGCTGATAATTGTGCGTATACATTTTGTGTGTTTCTATGCAGAAAACGCCATAGGTGAGAAGGGAGCACGTGCACTAATCGAAGCTCTGAAAAAGAACTCAAGTCTGCAAAACCTGAATTTTGAAGGTAAAGAATGAAGCGCATTATTTTTCGACTATCTGTTTAGTGTTTTGGCTTACAACTACATGCATACATTGTACATATGTATTCCTCTGCAGAGATTGGTATTGGCGAGAAAGGAGCCAGCGCATTAGCTGAAGCACTGAAAACGAACACGAGCTTGCAAAAGCTGAATCTAGAAAGTATGGAGAAACGAAGCGCGTTTATTATTATTATTAGGCATTCCTCTGTTTGGCGTTCTGGCTGACAAACATATACGTATATACATTTTATGTATTTCTCTGCAGGCAATGACATTGGCGATAAGGGAGCCAGCGCACTAGCCGAAGCACTGAAAGCGAACACGAGCCTGCAAGTCCTGAATCTATACAGTATGTAGGAATGAAGGCCATTAAATCTCTGCATTCATCTGTTTAGTTAACCACGCGCATGCATTATATGTGTTCATCTGTAGACAATAATATTGGTGGTGAGGGAGCCAGCGTATTAGCCGAAGCACTGAAAGTGAACACGAGCCTGCAAAACCTCGAACTACGGTGTATGTAGGAATTAAGCGTATTACATTTGCATTCATCTGTTTGGTGTTTTAGTTGATAACCACGCGCATGCATTAAATGTGTTCCTCTGTAGGCAATAATATTGGTGATGAGGGAGCCAGCGTATTAGCCGAAGCACTGAAAAAGAACACGAGCCTGCAAAATCTGTATCTATGGGGTATGATGGAAAGAAGCGCGTTATATTTTTGCATTCAACTGTTTAGTATTCTAGCTGACAACCACGCATCTATGCTTTCTCTGTAGACAATCATATTGGTGATGAGGGAGCCAGCGTATTAGCCGAAGCACTGAAAAAGAACACGAGCCTGCAAAACCTCGGCATACAGTGTATGTAGAGATTAAGTGTATTACATTTGCATTCATCTGTTTAGTGCTTTAGTTGATAACCACGCGCATGCATTATATGTGTTCCTCTGTAGACAATAAAATTGGTGGTGAGGGAGCCAGCGTATTAGCCGAAGCACTGAAAAAGAACACGAGCCTGCAAGTCCTGAATCTGTCGCGTATGTAGGAATGAAGCGCATTATAATCTCTTAGTGTTCCAGCTGACAATTACGTGAATACCTTTTATGTGTTTCTCTGTAGACAATAATATTGATGATGAGGGAACCAGCGCATTAGCCGAAGCACTGAAAATGAACACAAGCCTACAAGAACTGGATCTACGGGGTATGATGGAAAGAAGCGCGTTATATTTTTGCATCCAACTGTTTAGTATTCTAGCTGACAACCATGCATCTATGCTTTACGTATTTGTCTGTAGGAAATGATATAAATTTTTATCAGGGGAATGGAATTGACGCTCTCGATGAAGCGCTGAAAGTGAACACAAGCATCAGAATTTTTGTCTAGCTATTAAGTACAGATATAAATTGTTTTTTTTTTCTCTGTATCCAATATTATCGCGGAAACGAAGTGGAGTTGGTAGCCTATTGGTGCAGTTTTTAATATATATAATTATACATATACAAAACATTATTGGGAATGTGCCAGTAAAGAGTCACATGGTCAGAGACCTTCAACCGCACAAGTTATATACAAGTTATTACAACATGCCCGCACCCAGAAGAGAGGATACCATGTTCCCTGAACCACCCCGCACTCTCGCCGATGTGTTGCAGCACGCCCTTGACAACCCCGACCCCACAAGAGCAGATCTCCGCTTCACATTCAACACAGATCCACCGCAACACCTGATGGCTCATCGTGGTGCGTTCTTCCATGCAACCAAGCTGCGCAAACAAGACCGTTTTTACCGCTCTATTCACTTACATGCCTTTCCCATTCTTCGCGCCTCCAAGCCCTAATTCACGCCCGCACCACCTCCGAGTTCCGTGCCCGATACATGCCAGCCTTGGACAACGATTCTTTCGAACCCGACATCGTCATCACCGTATCGCTCGCCCAGAACGACGTCCACCCGGAGGTGTTCCGTAACATCCTCCGTTATTGGTACACTGGCGCTCTCGCCAATGCCATGGATGTGCTCATGACCGATTTTGGTGCTGCCGCCTTGGCGTCATCGGGCAGTAGCGCGACGGCGGAGGAGGGGGCAGAAACGGAGGGCTGCGACGGCATTGGGGTTAAGATTCACGAGGTCGTGCAGACCAAGAACGGGCTGCAGTATCGTTCCCAGCATGCCAGCACCAGTACGAGCAGTATCGAACCTTCGACGCCGGCAGAATCGGTAAGGCTGGCGGAGGATCTGTTGACATTGTGGAAGGAAGGGACCTACAGCGATATTGAGTTGACAATCCAGCCGCCGTCTCGGCCCGCCTCGCCCAGCTCCTCCTTAACGAAACCCTCTTCCAAAAAGACAAAGACCGAAGACATGCAACTCGCAGAACAGCCACCTACTTACCGCGCACACAAATTCCTCCTGGCCGCGCACTCTCCCTACTTCTCCGCCATGTTCTCCTCCCCCTTCCTCGAATCACACGCCATGACCCTTCCCCTCCCGCGCGAAACTTTCACCCCCCAAACCCTCACTAGCTTCCTTCACTTCCTCTACACCGGCCGCCTCCCGCAATCCTCCCAATCCACACTCCTGAAACCACGCCTAGCCCACCTTGACCGCCTCCACCACGCCGGCGACTACTTCGCCATGCCCACCACCCTCTGCGCCCACACAGCCCATCACCTCGCCGTCCTCTGCCACGGTTTTACCTGTTACCGCTACGACCGCTGCGACCGCTGTCAGCAGTCCGTGCCTGCCGTCCTCATCCTCGCCGACCGTCACCGTCACACGGGCACGCTAGAGGACCTGCGCGACGCTTGCCTCCGCGTCCTCTCCGATCCTGCCCGCGGGCCGCATAGCATGTGGCCAAACCGTGCCGTCGCAGAGTTTGAGTCGGGACTACGGGACGAGGTCCTCTCACGTACCGTCGAGCGCGTCGTTCCAACCAACGCCGTCGACGCGCTCCAGTCTGCGCACCTGCTCGATCGCGCGCTCGAAACACACGCAGGGACGTCATGGTCACGCGCGATCCGCACTACGATGTTTGAACCCCTACTCGACCACGCCGCGATGCTCGTCACAACAGATTTCCACAAGCACGTCGTGGAGTCTTCCACATTGCGGAAATGTGTCGACGGCGTGGGATTCTCGTTCGACTTCCTCGAGTTCCTGCTTGCGCGCGTCGTCGAGAAGCTGGTGGACGCGAATGTGGGGAAGGTGTATCAAGCCCTTGTGAGGGATCTGATGGCTAGGAAGGCTGTGAGGGAGAATGGGACTGTGGGAGAGGTGCTTGAGAGGGCCAGGGAGGGGTGTGTCGCGTATGTGAAGAGGAGATGGGTTGGAGTGAAGGCTGCGGGCGGCCTAGAGGGCGTAGAGGATGAGGTGCTGTGGAGGCTGGCAGAAGGTATGAATGGATGAACTGTGGCGGTATTGGTTGGGACGTGCATATATATGTAGGATGGAAGGATGAGCAATGTTCACGGCGTGCTGGAACTATCTTAGTCATACATCATCTCAACTCACTCTATCCTATCCCGATTTACCTTCTCTCCCCCCTGCGCCTACCACCACCGCCGACACCCAATACAGAAACCTCGGTCCCTCTCGAAAATCTAACCAATACCACCGCTTCGTCAAACGTGTTTCATCTCAACGGCTTCTCACCGCGGTCCGCGCGGTCCCGCGACGACCAGCTGTTGGCGGGGTCCGGGTCGGGATCCGCGGGAAGTACAAGCAGACCGAAAGGAAGCGGTGGCCCGAGGGCGGCGACGAGATCGGCGCCAAGACCGGGATCATCTGCCACTGCGTCGCCATTGTCGGCGATCTCCACCCCGCCGCCGCCGCCATCCTCCTCGGCCACGCGGCGGCAGCCCAGAGCCGTCACGACCAGTGCGCCTTCTACAGCTTCCGCTTCCGTGCGCGCGACCCCACCACGACCTGTGAACGGTAACATCTCGACCCCAGCGCGACGGGGGCCGGCGTCGAGCGCAACTCCCGTGCGGTCGCAGCAGGTGCATAGGACGACGTCGGCTGGACGGGCGGCGACATCGGTGGGTGTTGCGGTGGGATCATCGGTCGGCGTTGCGATGAGGGATCGGGTCAGATTGCCGAAGAGGGGAGACGGTGGGTTGGCCACGGTACGATTCGTGGGCACAGTGCAGTTCGCGGAGGGGACGTGGGTCGGGGTGGAGGTGGATTCTGGGGGTGAGTGATTGGTTGGAAATGTGCTCTTTTCTTTTCGGGGACTAGGGTTGGGGGAGGTGTTCTTGAATCATTTTTATGCTTTATCCTTTGTGATTTGGAATTTATGGAAGGTTTCTTGTGTGTTCATTTGACGTTGTTGCAGCATAATTATTCCTAACAGGTATATACCTCCAATGCTGCTCCCTTTACCACACATGTCCATAACATCAGAAGGCAAGAACGACGGCTCGGTACAAGGCGTGCGCTACTTCGATGTGGCGAATCGGCGCGGCGTCTTTGTAAAGGCTACGGATGTGGTTCTGGTGGCAGAGGGAGGGACAAGTGCAGACACTGATGCGAGTGGTGCTAGAACGGATGGGGATGCGTAGGAGGGACAAGGGTGTGCTGAATGTGGAGGCGGGGAGAGTTAAGTATGCGTTGATCTTGAAATGGCGTAGTCGGCAGTGGAGATTGCGGCTTTAATCTTATATCGGTTGCGGTCAGACACGTTGTTACATATAAGTAGTAATTGCAGGACGACCATTGATTGAGACGACTGTGCTGGTTTTCCAATACAAGCGGCGAAAGTTACGGATGGAAGCTTTTTTTTTTTTTTGTATGAATTCGTATGGATTGATCTATTAGTGCGTGCATATAGAAATTCACTGCTCCATCAAGCAACGCTCTCAAGAATATCCATTGAGATACACGTCATATTATGAACGAGATACATGAATGTGTAAGCAAGCTGCCTCGTATGTATGAGTGTGCTTTAGCAAGCGTCTTCACAAGCCTAAGAAACAGCCTTCCCGCCGGCTACTGACCGACACAGATTCACCGCCCATAATGCCGTCATGAGCATACACCCTCAGCGCCTTTCAAAGCGAGTGCGTATGTAAGCTGTCCTCGAAAGCACATTCGGATGCAAA
>RBNI01005612.1:0-12336 GCA_003990745.1 Jimgerdemannia flammicorona
TTTTTTTTTTTGGCTTGCTCTCGCCTCGCTGTCCTGTATCGACATGCACGAGTCCGCGACAACCAATCATAGGTGGTTCTCCCTATCGTTTGTCCCTATAGCTTCGCCCCTTTGCTGGAGACTTCATGCTGACCACTCTTTCCGGCGGCGTGGGTATCCGGGCCTCCAACGAAAGCAGCGTGAAGTACCGGGAGAAAAAGACCACCAAGTTGTCGGGGCGGTTAAGCACAAAGGAGGTTAAGGTGCGCGAGGGGTCAATCCGATTGAATACGACGTCCGGGAACATACGGTTGAATTTACGGACGGCCGGTGACCTTTGAACACACGATTACAAGAAACCTGCCTGATGCTGTTCAAAGAAATCCCTTTTTTGATATTGTTTTTTTTGTTTTTTTTTTTTTTAAATAAATATACTTTATCCCTGTCGTTTCCTGTACTATGGGGTTCCAAAACTGAGGTCCTCTTGCCTCCTTTAACGATCCAAATTTGATATAGTGACACCACACAAATACCATTCTTATTGACCTACTATTCGAACGTCGAATGTGTCGAATGTGACGACAAATTTGAACGACACACGTTCTATAGGATATGCAGTTACAGAGCAAAACTACACTAAGGGAGTAAACTATAAGATGTACAGAACCAATGATCACATTTGCTGCCACCTATTCTCAATATTGCACCAGTCGTGTTGCAAGGTCGTGAGTAGGACGTGGTGATTTCGTGTCGCGAGATCGCGAGTAGGACGTGTCGCGAGATCGCGAGACAAGACGCATCTTACTAACACAATTGAAATAGCCATAAACAAACCCATTTTTATAATAGATATATGTGATGACAATCGGTTTGTTTATGGCCATTTCAATTGTGTTGCATAGCAGTATTATGTACATATACTACCAGTATTTATTCATATGTATTTTAAAAACTTTACTTTTTATTCAAAAGTATTCTATTATTGATGAATTTCGTCTAAAGGAGGCAAGGGACCTCAGTTTTGGAACTCCATAGTATTTTACAAAAAAAAACATGTGAGAAATTGTGTGGTTTGCATGCTAGAAGGTCACAAATAGAAGCGCCTGAATCCTTAGAGGCACCCCGAGAACGGGTCATGTGCCTCATTCACATGTGCCCAAGCAAAGCAGACGGCATTGACTCCGACTCAATTGGACGACGGTTTCTCAACTACTATGCAATACAATTAAAATAGCCATAAACAAAGCCGATGTCATCACATATATCTATTATAAAATACGGCTATTTCAATTGTATTGCATAGTAGGCTGAGCTACCAGCTTTGCAGATGGCACGCCGACATGTGACGTTCTGAAGCTACGCATCTCGTGGTGCCGGCATTTGACACGAGACAAAGCGGATGATAATGCGGGCCCGATACCGGTTGGTGCTAGAGTTGAAGAGGGGGGAGCGCGACCTTTACGGAGAATAATACTATGAAACCTATTTTATAATTTATAATAATGACATAGGTTTTGTTTATGACTATTTCAATTGTGTTGCATAAGAGCATTTGCCTAAGGAAACAATTTCGATTATTCACACCGGAATATGCAAGATTCTTTGGAAAAATGCGAAACAGGAATGGCGCGCTCAAGTATAATAAAAAAAAAAAGAAAAGAAAGAAACATGATTATGGAATGTATTAGATAACAAGACATCCTATGCAACACAATTGAAATAGCCATAAACAAGCCTACTTATTTTATAATGAATATATGTATTTTATAATTGATATATGTGATGAAATAGCCATAAACAAGTCTATTTTATAATAGATAAATGTATGAAATAGCCTATTTTACAATAGATATACTATGGGCCCCAATTCAAATAGGTGTAAACAAGAGGTTGAAATATGTGACGTTTTTATTCTAATTAAAGTTTTGTTTACGTCTATTTGAATTGGGACCCATAGTATGTGATGACAGGGTTTGTTTATGGCTATTTCAATTGTGTTGCATAGTATCACCAATTCGTGACACCCTGTGTGCGACTCGCCGGATCTGGGTGGTGGTGGTGCGCGTGGTGGTGCGCGTGGTGGTGCGCGTGGCGGTACGCGCGTGGCGGTGCGCGTCGTGAAAATCTTGACTCCGACACAACCAGCGAGCCGATGTGTTGTTGCTTTACCTCGCTCGGCGCGCAAGACTTTGGGAGTAGGTGTGGTGAAGGCGGTGTCGTCGAGGACTGGGTGTTTTGTGTTCTTGAAAGGCTTTTTGACGTTTAACGGCCTGGGGGCACGTTTGTAGAAGCCCAGCTCCAGCCATTGGGCCAAGCCAATGTATCTTTTTAAGCGAGGTTATAAACAAGGTGGCTTGGTATCATCTGGATGTTATCATCTGGATGTGGTATGGAGCATTGCCCTTTTAATAGGGTTCCCATTGCGCGAGTTAATTTTTTTTAACTATGAGGAAAAATTTACATGGCAGACAAAAATAATCAAACACGCGTCTAGAAATGATTGTTGACAAGATCGTACGCGGCGTTCATCGTCCGCTCGACGGTCTCGAACCCAAACAGTGACCCCGTATAGTATGTACGACGATACCCCTGAATCTTCTCGGCCTCCTGATAGAACCCATTTAACAGCGCCTTGGTGTCCACATGGGGAAAATAGTCCCACTGATCAACCTCGATAACCTTGGCCTTGATCTTCCCCTTCGTCGCCCTATCAACGAACCCACTGACCTTCTTTTCGACGATCTCTGGGAGCCTGTGATTATTCTGCTCGACCCTCTGGTCACGGAACCACGCGTAGCTGGTGTACACCTCGGGCGACTGCGCCAGGATCGACATGGGCTCACCCTCGCCAATGCTCTTCACCCGCGTCTCGTTCCCATTAACGAGCTGGAGCAGCTCCTCGCCGTTCTTCATGGGCAACCCGGGGGCGCTGAAGGCGGCCGAGAAATAGGTGGTGTGTTGGACGTTGTAGAAGAGGTTGCGCTCGCGCGCGTCAAGGCCAAGGAACTCGAGCCGCTCCAGCAGCTGCGGGAAGGCGATCACGACCGACTGGCATTTCTGGATGTGTTTGTGGTTGTGCACGTCGTAGTAGATGACGGAGACTTGATGACCGTAGTGATCATCCCCAGCCGGCCTTTGGACGCTGACGATGTGCATCCCCGTGCGGACATCAGGGAGGGCGCGGGCCATGTTCTCCATGAGGGCGTTCCAGCCCTCGACGATGGTGTCAACATTGGTCTCAGCGAAGACGAGGGACGCGCTGGTCTTGGTGTTAAGGAAGTTGAGTACGTACATCGCCGGCGTCTCCGAAAGGGACCCGTATCCCTCGTGCTCGATAGGGACGACAAAAAGCTCCAAGAGTACACCCAAGCCCCTGTCCATAAGCCACTTGGCGAACGGCACGTACAGCTCCGGCCGACGGAGACGGTGGCCCGCGGATCCGTCGTCCATCTCCGGGTACTTTTTGAGCTCGGCTTTGAACTTTGCAATGGCGGCGCGGATCTCGGGCGTGGCGGAGGTCTCGTTGAAGTAGGGCATGTTAACCAACACCCCGGTATTGTAGTCGTACGCCGTTACTGCCCCGGTCCCGTCCAGCACCGTCGCGGTGTGCATACCAAACTTCTTGATGAGCGCCAGCACATGTGTGTACGAGTTATCTAGGAAAAGGGCCCCCATGTCGATCTTGTATCCGCCCACCTGAAGTGTGCGGCATTTGCCGCCCACTTTTAGCTGTTTCTCAAATACCACCGTCCGATAGCCTTTTTTGTGCAGAAGCGATGCCGTCGTTAGACCCGCCGGGCCGCCGCCGATGATGCAGATTGGGTTTGTCTCGCGCTGCTTGTCGTGTTGGTCTTGCGTGGGCGCCGCGAGGACGATGGTGAGGAGGAGGCTGGAGAGCGCGAGATAAGAGAGGCCCTGGAAGCGCATTTTTTAGGAGATTGGGATATTTTGTCGAATGAGATGGCATTGGAGAATCGCGTGCGGGTTTATATAGGGAATCAGGGCATAATATAGTCCCGATAGAGATGCATACAACGCGCATGCCACATGCGCCGCATGGAGCCTATTGGAAAGGGGTGTGTTTGCGTTCGCTCCCACTCGGCCAGTCTGTACTGGATTCCCTTTGAGTGACACTTTTCTATTTCCGTTTACTCAACCTCACGAATTTTTGGCTTGACACCCTTGCCTTTATGTTGATCCCGCTCGTTAGCAATACGAGACGGAAAACCCACATTCTTCGTTTGTTAAAAAGCGAATATCAAAGTAAATATGTATATATGTAGTATCATTATTCGCCATTATTTATATTGTGACGTACGGTACTAAATAGGGAATAGACATTAATTGGTGCACTGCCTTATACCCATCCACGAAAAATATCCTAGCAATGCCAAAATAACTTGGCCGCATACTTGGCCGCATACTTGGCCATACAACCTTATATAAATAGCCAGCATTAAGAGAAATTAAATCTTAGATCAAGATAGTTGTACCCACCAGTACCCGACTCCAGGAGTCAAAGAAATAAAGAAAGTCAAGGTAATGAAATACCCAAGTTAGGCGAGACTGGATTCACTTTGAGTCTATTTAAAATCTTCTCAGCCACACGAACTTTTTGGCTCGACACCTTTGTCTTTATGTTGATCCCGTTCATTAGCAATACCAGCCAGGAAACCCCACATTCCTTAAACCAAACACTCCTATGTTGATCGTCCCATTTTTCGTTTGTAAAAAAGCGAATATCAAAGTAAATATGTATATGTATTGTCATGAAGATGGAGGTATTCGCCATTTGTTATTTATATTTACATAATTAACGTGTTTTCAAAGGAAATCCTGGACACTGGATGATGATGCATGCAAAATATGTCAGAAAACGTACACCCGTCGGTGAATAATACAGTCGGGTTTGACGAGTGGAGAATGGCAAAGAGTGTAGCATGCCACGCCAGCTTGTGAAACCGCTTCTCTTTTGGGAAGAGAACAAAAAGAAAGAAAGAAATCGTAACAATAGTTCGTCCGAGTATTAAAATCACAGGGATCACTGACATATAAAATAATAGTGGGTCAGTTGTTTGAACGAATCCGCCATATATCCGCGAGTGTCCGCTTAGTTGCGACGGAACCAACCCCAGCGCTTGCGGGGGGTGGTGGCGGCGGACGTGCCACGACGCCTTCCCCACCTGCTACCGTAGCCGTAGGGGGCGGCTAGAATTTTTGAAGGGGGGAGTGGGATGACGTGAGTTTGATGTTGCACTTTTTAATGAAATGAACCCAATTAATAAAGAAGGTAAATATGCTTACTTGAGCCGGTACGGAAGTTGCGGGCGCCGTGGATGCGGCTCTGGAAGAAAATGCCGATGATGGCCAGGACAATGAAGGCGGCAAGCATGAGATAGTATTTCCAGTCCATGGTCGTGTTCGAATTGGTGCTGTGATTGGGTGACAGGAAGGAAGCGACATTGCTGGCGAAGCCCTGTGAGAGAGAGGTGTGTTGGGCGTGAGTTAATGTCAGAGTTTATAAGTAATGCGATAATAATAATAATAATAATAATAATAATAATAATAATAAAAAAAAACAAAAAAAAGAAGCATCGCAGAAAAAAAAAAAAAAAAACACTCACGGTCTGTACAAAGATATCGATACCGAGAATAACGAGGTAGGCGCCGATGACGGAAGTGGAGATGATGACCATCCATCGCTCGAAGAAGATGATGAGGAGCACAAACACAATGATAAACGCGGCGATGAGGATGATGCGACCGACGGAGCTCTCAATAAGACCGCCGGATTTCCAGCCTAGGATCCACAGTGCGAGGGCGTAACCCGCAAGGGCGGCCAGGAAGTAGAGGCCAATGTGCCAGCAACAGGCGAGAATGGCGCCACCGAGAAGACCGACTATGATGGATATGATGAGCGTCAGCGTCTGGTTGGCACCGCCATTGATCATGCCGATGTAGGTGATGTTGCCAAAGACCCAGAAGCCGACTATATGGGACGTGGATGGAGGGTGAGTAACGGAAATCGACATGCGAGAATTGGAATTGGAATTGGATCGGGTACTCACCCAAAAACATGGTCATCTTGAAAAAGCGGTATCCGAAGAAGCAGAAGTAGATGCCACTGATAATGGCCAGGATGGCGAGGACGATGCCATGGGCGTCGACGTTGAAAGGGCCGGTGGTGGGATTGGGGGCATCGCGTGCGATAAGTTCGATGGGCAATGCGTTGACGATGGCCATGAGGAAGTTGAGCATGAAGACCCAATTTGTGGTAGCCCTGGTGGTTATTGGCAGGGTAAACATGATGTGTGTTTGTTGGATGAGGTTCTTTGGTCTGTGGATGAGGGAAAGGTAGCGCGTTCTTATAGCCTCCATAACCTTTGAGGTCACGAAATTAATGTCACACCATGGTTGGGCGTAAAGCTTTTCGGATGATGTCAGCCGCCAACCCTACATGGCCCTCTGCTAGATGGGGAGTTGCCGTCCATGACGCTATGGGCCCTGTTCCCTTGGGAGTTGCTCAATGTCATCAATGCAAAGCCCCTTCTCCAAATACAGTCACATTCTAACCATGCCAGGAATCACCGCCAAGACAATGTTCCGCAAGCGACCCGATCATCCCATCCCCTCCACGGCATCCTTACGATATATGGTAATGCGGTGTGAGTGTAAAAAATAACCATTAGAGCACGTGCGTTCTCGGCGTACCAGGTTCTACCTAGTCGGTGCACTAGAGTTTCCACCTAGTAGGCCCCCCTTCCTCATGGAACTCTCTTGTCCCCGCAGTGACGATTTCGTCCCCCCTTCCCCCTTTGGAGTAACGCAACACATGTATACAAACAGGGCGCGTCTATATCGGTCCAGTGTTCGGTGCGTTTCCATCGCACGAAAGCCAGCAATTGTCCTACGTCCATGACGCCAAAATCTTGTACATGTCACCAAGGTTAGATGTGGATGCGGTACTCGTTCTTTGAGGAAACAATTGAATGATGATTGTTTGCGCGCGCTGCTGGTTACAGATCACCCAATATATGCAGGACCGCTCGCAGCAGTTCGACGCCCGTTCTTCGCATACACGTCTCGACGAATTCCTTGATGAGAGCCCTTCAATTGTTATCCTCTCCCCCTGGTCTGACCACATAGAAATCTCCCAACCTGAACAGCCGACGTGGCCTGCATCCGAGAATTCAGAAATGACAGCTTCGTCACTATCCAACGCATCGTCGCTATGCGGTCGTTGACGTCGAAATCGCCGTAAATCCGTCGTGAAAGAGCAAGAGGGGATGGGGGGATGAACAGACAATATTTTTTGTGAAAGTGTGTGTATATATATCCTCGGTTTTTTTTTTTTTTTTTGGTGGGGGGGGAGGAAATTATCTTCAAGGGATTGGGGCCTTAGGGGGTAACGAGGCCAAGCCGTATCCTTATTTATTTTCTGATATCAAAATACTAGGCTGCCTCGGCACCAAGACCAGGGGTGCTGCATCTCCATGTTGGCCATGGAGACTTTAATTCTGTTGGCGCGAAAGAGGATGACGCGGGATGGGAACGTGTTCGCCAGTTGACCTTGCTCACTCCCAGATCAGTCGGGGCTAAAATTCGTCAGATACAGCGTGCGAAAGGGATGCAAATTATGGACACGGCAAAATTCAGTCTACTCGACGTGCATGGTCTGGAATTCTGAAGCACTCTCTAGGAAATCTTTGGGTACCTGGCGTGCTTGTTCTTCCAAGGTGACACACACATGCACCAGAGACTCGTTTCAGAGGTAACTAACTAGTATAGCATCTAGTAAAAGCCGTGCTCAAGGCAACAATTTCCCATCATCACATTCTAACGTATGTAACAAATCGATTGAAGATACCGGCGCTCACTGTATATATTAGAGGATTTAGGAACATATTTTACGATGTGTAGACAAAGGAAAGGCTTATTGGCGAATCACTCATGCGAATTAGACAAATAGTATATTTCCAAAGCGTTGTGCGGTCACTCCTCCGTCGCCTTAAGGGGAGCATGACCTCGTTGGCGCGGAGGAAACCAAAGGTCCACTGTGGAGAGATCTCTTCCCGCCCTCCTCGAATAACAAAATAACATATTTACCGACGATTTCTCTTTCCTATCCGCCTTAAGGATGCTAAAATGCCAAATGCCCAATTCGCTGTCTGCAAGCGCAAAGTTCATTAGCGAGGCCTGTCTGATAACCTGATCATACGAGAGAGAACGTATCGCGGAGAGTTCCAGGAACTTCGAGTCTGACACCACATACACCTCCCCAACTCTCTCCCTCTCTCCTCTCTTCAAAAAAAAGGGGGATCATACATTTGAACCTCGACTCCTCGGAACAGAGGTTGGTCTGCTCCAAATGTCCAGGGCGGTTATTGTCCCCACAACCCGTCCTGAAATCTCCACGACGAGAATACCTTCGAAAATATGTAACAAAATAACGTTAGATTGATATTGAAAGGGAAAAAGACGTACTCACACCCCTCCCTCCCTGACTAGAAAAGTACAGGTTTCCATGAATACGACGATTCTTCAAACGTTTTCCTCGACATAAACCCTCAACATCTCTCATAGTTCTGAACCCGTTCGCCGAAATACCTGACATTCAAGTCCGTACTGAAGTTTAACACTGTCTTGACTTTTTGCAAAAGATGACGCTTTGAAGCTGGCTGTCGGTCGTCGCACCCAGGTTCACGGGCCACTTGAATGCCTTGCGCTTCGGGCTTACGACGAAATCAAACACTTGCAAAATAGCAATCGATGAGTTCAATATACCATTATCCAAAAACGATGGCACATTCATTCTGACAAGATGGGTACCCACTACAAAAGCGCGGACACGAAATGGGTAATGTTGTTTCGAACATTGCTTACTTGCGAGGGTGTGGCTTGGACAAAGTTCTGAACACAACCCCAGAACACAGACCCTGAACTATCTGTACTGGGCAATCTGTGTGAAGGTGAGAAGGAGCTAGGAATTAATTAAATTAATTAAATGAAACGTCATTCTTCTGTTTGTGAAGGCTGTTTATTTGTTGAGGTAATTACGACGGGAGGTTATTAAGTTGGTACGGACCATTTCAATACATCGGTTTCAGTGATGTACCGCCATTAGTCTAAACTATAAGCGAAGAAAGGAGGCAGAGAACAAAAAAAATTAAATACGGGCTCTCTATCATCGTTATCCTCCAGATTAATAAAACCAAAAACTACGATCGGTGGGGAAAGGGTGATGAGCAGCTCTGTGAACAAGTATATAAAGTCAATATCATCAAAACTAATATCTTCATCTAGGCCTAGGGAAGGCGCAAATCGTTGGTTGATATGGTAATTATTTTAATTATTCGAGTATTGGCTCTTATATGCTACTATACCCATCAATATACTGTTCAGTTCACGTGATTTCGCATTCATATGAAAAAATTTCATCACTATTCCACGAAACCCCACTCTAAAAAAACCCCACATTTGGCAACTTTTTCCCATTGCTAGAGTCTCTCGAGTTCTGATGTTGCTGGAAACTTGTTTCTGGCATAGTGAACTTGTTTGTCATTATAGTTTAACTTATAGGTTTTGCTATTATAATAGACTTATATAGATAGCAAACAAATTTGGTTGTTGACATTGGTTCTCGGGGTCTCTTTTTTATCTATAGTTGATGCTTCTCAACTCGGGTGGGAATTTGGGAGAAAACCCCAAAGGAAAAAATATATAATGTCAACCCACTTTGATCAATTACCTGGTCCATGGCCATAGTCCAACCGAACGCCTCTTCGCAGACATTAGGTTGAGGATGATTCCAACATTGTCGGAGATGGCTGCCTCTCGTTGGAGCGCATTAGGACGCTGTAACAAATGCACCAAATAGCATTGCTTGTATATGTTGAATACTTTGCAACTGCTATCGGAAACGGAAAACGGGGCCGCGAAAAGATAATTATTTGGGGGTTGGATAAGCGTTCCTGTTATTACTTTGTCTTCATCCAGCCAGTACTCAATACCACGGTGAACATATCATCTCTATCCCAATTGCTGGGGTTGTCTGTATAAGTGCGATTTTATTATGTTGGTTTGGTGCTACCGGAAAATAGATGGCTGACATTACTATAGTATTTGTCTCAGATCCAGTGCCACGCCTGCGTCTGCACAAGAGGGCAAGAACGGCAATTGGTTCGAGCTACGAAGGCCAAGACTTTGACAAACACATGCAGACAAGAGGGTGACACGTGTAAAAATTTTGTCGCGACTGATGGTGGTGGTGGTGGGGTGTGGGGTGGGTGGGGTGGGGGTTGTAGGAAGGCGGATATAGTATGCCGAGGTGTGGCTGATTTTCGTTGGCAATGACGGAGGTGGGGACCCCCAGATGGGGTAGCTCCGAGTGGCTGGAATTTTCCTTGCTTCGCCCTATTTCCCTTCTCTCTCTACCTTGTCAAGGCCCAAAATATAAACCATACATACAATCCACCAATTAAAATAATACATCCTCGAGTATTGGTCCAATAACTCCTTCCCCCCCCTCCCTCCCCCCCCCTCCCCACCCTTCGCGATGGCGACCCTCGAAACCGCTCATTACACCCCAACAATCCTGGGGTTGGCCACAACCCTGGGCATATCCGCTGCCATCTCTGTAACCTGCGTCGTGGCCTTTGAAGTATTCCGGAGACGAAAATCAATGCAGTACCTGTTCGTTCCAAGGACACGACTAAGAGTGTAAGTATTGTCCTTTCGCACCACATTCCCCTTCAGCAATGACTTTGTCCATTCGTATAACAATCCCTTCTCTCTTCCTTTCAACGACACCCAGAAACCCGACCAACCCCATCCCCCTTTACCCCTTCTCGTGGCTCGTACACTCCATCACCCTCCCCGAACATTTCTATCTAACACACACGGGTCTCGACACGACCATGTACCTCCGCTTCCTCAAGATGGCCGTGCACTTCCTCCTTCTCAACGGCATCATCGTCTGTTGCGCTCTTTTGCCCATCCACTGGTATGCCCAACCCCCCCCAGCGGAGTGGTACGATGGAAGTCCAAACTCCAACCAAAGCGTAATTCTGGACCAGATGCGCTCCAACTCAACGCTCGCATACCTTAACGTTTCCAACGTACCCGAGGGTTCCAACCTGCTCTGGGCGCACCTGGTCATGTGTTACGTGATAACCATCTCGTGGCTGTGGCTGCTGTTCACAAACTACTGGGACTACATGAACATGTTCCGCATCTACATGTCGCGCCTCGCACAACGCGGCGACAAGGTTACGCGCACCGTCATGGTATCGCACGTACCCCACGAGCTTAGGAACGACGCGAGCCTGGCAGCGTATTTTAACGGGCTGGGGTTCGGCGAGGTGGAGGAGGTCAGGATTGTGAGAATGGTGGGGAAGCTTGAGAGGAAGATGGAGAGGAGGGAGAGAACGCTCGTGTTGCTGGAGAAGAGCTGCATTGAACTCGGGAGGAACGTGGTCGCGGGCGTTGAGAGGAAGCGACGCAAGAAGGAAAAGAGGGGGAAGAGCAAGAATGTGGCCTCCCTGGGTAGTGGAAGGAGGCAGGAGGAGGAGGAGGAGGAGGAGGAGGGGGGGAAAAAGACACTGGAAATGGTCGAATATGTCGACGGCAAACCCCCATTACCCACCAACACAATCAACGATCCGGACCAGGCTCGCCACATTCTCCCTGATAAACAGCTCATCAACCCCTCCTCGAGCGCTTCAGCTTCCATTATTTCTACGGCCTCAACGTCGGCCTCAATGTCCTCCCCGATCGACCGTCGTATGTCCGCGACCTCGATGCTTGATTTGATCATACCCCCTACCCCGGGTCTCCCGATGCAGAACCACAACCGTTTCTCAACAACTTCCGCCGCTTCCAATCTTGACCCGACCGAGCTTTGGCGAATTCTATTTACACTCCCAACCTCTTCTCTAACCACTTTCACGCCCACCCACGCGGTACGTGACCTGCACCTCCAGCTACCGCTCCTGAACCGGACGGTTTCAATACCGACGACGAGTCCGTACCACGCCAAGAAGGTTCCCTCCATCCCGCACTACGCACACACTCTCGCGAGCCTGACGGCACGCATCAGCGAGTTGCGCAACGTGGATGTCTCCGCGAGGTATTACAAGCCCACAGGGACCGCCTTCGTCACCTTCAAGGACTGGAAGGCCGCACAGGTGTGCGCGCAGAGTGTTGTGTGCTGGAAACCTGGCGTGGTCGAGACGTCGTTGGCCCCCGAGCCCAGGGATCTGTTATGGAGGAATCTAATGCATCGTGGGACTAGGGGGAAGCTTGAGGGAGCCGTGAGGCAATTTATCGTGTTAGCGGCCGTGTGGTGAGCCTTTTTTT
>RBNI01005613.1:0-12335 GCA_003990745.1 Jimgerdemannia flammicorona
ATGCCCCCATGGTACTAGGATGTACTGCTCTGAACACCTGAATGACTGCTGGTCCTGTATCAGTGAAGTCAGGAAAATCCACCAACAGAAACATGAGCAAGAAGCCGCCGAAGCAAAAAGGAAAGCCAAAGAAGATGACCAGCCCCCAGAGCTTCAAGTTGATAGTGACAATGAGGAGGAACAAGAATCAGACATTACCCTTAAGGTCAAGAAGTTTCACTCCAAAGCCAAGATCCCAGAATACAAGACTGAAGGAGCCATAGAAATGGACCTTGCCAGCATTCAAGATGCTACCCTTGAACCACAGACCACCACCCTACTTGGCACCGGGATTGGAATCAAGCTGCCCGAAAACCATACTGGAATTATCAAGACCAGGAGCAGTCTGGCCAAAAGCGAAATCTCAGTTAAAGGAGGAGTAATTGACCCTGATTACACTGGCGAGATTTTTCTCATAGTCAGAAATCACAACCACACCACCCCCTTTGAAGTCAAGAAGTATGACAGGATTGGCCAGATGCTGATCCACGAAATCAAGAATCCCAAGATCATTGAAGCCATTGAACTCATCAAGATCAAGAGAGGAGAACAAGGCTTTGGATCTACTGGAAGAGGAGCCTATGCTGTCACCAAGATTACCAAACTTGAGCACAAGAAAGACAAGGACCAGAACAAGCACACATATACCATTGGAGAAAACTTTCCTCTGGAGGAACAACTTCTCAAGATCCTGCACCAGAATGAAGGAGTACTTGCTACAGATTTTAGGGATATCCACAATCAAGAACCCAAGTACTATCATGAAGTTGACACTGGTGATACCAAGCCTATCTACCAAAAAGCCAGACCCATACCACCTGCCTACAGAGAGTGGCTGCGAGCAGAACTCAAGGAAATGGAAGAAGCTGGAATCATCAAGCAAGCTATCAGCCCCTGGGCCTCACCCATTATCCTAGCCCCAAAGAAAGGAAGCAAGCCTAAAGAGTTTGCACCAAGACTCTGCATTGACTACAGGAAGCTCAATGCCATCACCAAGAAGGATAGGCAGCCCTTGCCGAATATTCAAGAAATCCTTACCACCCTTGGAAGTGAAGCCAAATACTACACCACCTTGGATTTGTTCTCAGGCTTCCATCAGATCAGTCTCACTCAAGATGCCAGTGAGAAATCAGCCTTCATCACACCTAACACCACCTATATCTATCTGCAAATACCATTTGGAATGTGCAATGCCCCAGCAAGTTTCCAGCGAATGATGAATAGAGTCTTTGGCAATGAGATTGGAAAATGGCTCTTTGTCTATGTTGATGATGTGATCATCTTCAGCAACACTGCACAGGAACATGTCAATTATATACAGCTAGCCCTCAAGAGGCTCAAGGAGCATGGCCTCTACATCAAGCCCAAGAAATGCAAGTTCGCTGCTCAAGAAATTGCCTACCTAGGACACCTTATCAACCAGACCAGAATCTACACAGACCCCATGAAGATCGAGGCTGTTGCAGCCTACCCGAGACCCAGAACAACCACAGAAGTCTATGCCTTCCTTGGACTGGCCAGCTACTACAGAAGATTCATCAAAGGATACTCCAACATTACAGCACCTATCTACGAGCTACTGAAGAAGAAGACCAAATTCGAATGGACCAAGGAGTACCAAGAAACCTTCAATGAACTCAAGACCAGATTGACTCAAGCACCCATCCTCAGAAGACCAGACTGGAACCTAGAATTCATCCTGCAGACAGATGCAAGTGCTATAGGACTTGGAGCAGTCCTAGCTCAGAAGAAAGATGGACATGAATATGTCATCTCCTATGCAAGCCGAGGCATCCACGAAGCAGAGCAGAACTACGAGTCATGCAAGCTTGAATGCTTAGCAGTAGTCTGGGCAGTAGACAAGTTCCACTACTACCTAGCTGGGAAACACTTCACTATTCAAACAGACCATTCTGCTCTTGTCTGGCTATTCCACACTCTGAACCCCAAAGAAATATATACCAGATGGATCTACAGGCTGCAAGAGTATGACTGTACTATCAAGCACTACTCAGGAAAGACCAATACCAATGCCGATGCACTCTCAAGGACACCCCGAAACACCCCCATCAAGACCATTCAACATGAATAAGGAGCTATACTATAGATTAATCAGCTATCTTGGGCAGCGGAAGATGCCCAACCACCTCGAACCCTGGACAATCACTATCATCAACCGAACTTGGAAATAGTTTGAATTAGACAACACTACACTCAGAAAAGGAGGAAAGCTAGTAATATCCGAACACAAGAAGTATCAAGTAATGAAGGAAGTATATGAGCAAGGACACTTAGGAGGAACCAACACATACGACAAGGCAAGAAGAACCATGTGGTGGCCCAAGATAGAAGAAGACCTGCGCCAATTTGTCAAAGAGTGTGACAAGTGCTAAAAACAGAAACAAGATCAGCAAGACCAGGCACCCGGGTCATCAAGAATTGAGCCTATCCCCTTCCACCACATCGCAATGAATATCATTGAACCACTACTAGTAACACTATTAGGAAACCGCTATATTATAGTTATTGTAGACCTCTTCACCAAATGGATAGAGGCAGGAGCATTACAAGAAGCCAATGCCCTCTCTATAGCCGACTTCCTGCACCAAGAAATCATCTGCCACTACAAGACACCAAAACAAATCACAACAGACTGCAGAACGGAATTTGTCAATAGATTCCACAAGATAATGTATCAGAAATACAAGATTCAACACATCAAGACCACTGCATACCACCCTCAAGGAAATGGACAGACAGAAAGAACCAACAAGACTCTCAAGAACATCCTAGCAAAGATCTCAGAGACATATGAGAATTGGGATAACTATCTCCCAACCACCCTCTCTGTCCTACGAGACATACGGTCACAGAGCACACATTTTACCCCAAGAGAGCTGCTCTTCGGAGAAGAAGATTCTGATGGAACCTCAGCCACAAATCTAGACCTAACTTGGAGATGGGTTGATGCAGAAATCCGGAGACTACACCAAATCAGGAAGAAGGCTGAAGATTACATCACCAAGTCACAAGCACTGACAAGGAAGAATGCAGAAAAGAATCACAAGGCCCTAGAACCTATCTGAATTAGAGAAAAGATTTTACTATATCGAAATATGGTAGAAGCCTCATGGTCATGAAAACTGGAGCCCAAATGGGAAGGACCCTTCTATGTACAAGATATCAAGGGAACTACCTTCTGGCTTAGAAAAATCTCAGGGACCATACTGCCCACTATGGTACACAGGAACAGACTCAAGAAGTACCACGAACCTATATAAGAGAAGCAAAATGTGATGACCGCCTGTGAGATTCTAGTCCATAAATCATAACAGCATGTCCCATGACCAGCAGGCTATCTGTCTGGACCATTCTCTAAGAGATATGGTACTGGCAGCTACTCATCTATGAGACTTTCACAGTCAGAGGAGTTCGAACCATCAACTGATTGGTCAAGATCAGAATCAGGCCCTTGCTCTATATGAAGGGAGTGACCCTTCACCATCACGCCAAAATACAAAGAGAAGACGCCAGCCCATAAACACCACTTTTTGACCCCTTGCCAGAGGTTATGGGATCAGCAAATTTTTCAGGACTGGACCAATGAATAACAATGCTCAGGAAGATCCTTATTCAGGAGGAAGATGTAATGGTGACCCCAGAATGATGACATCAGCACAGGAGACAGCCTTTCCTTGCAAGCCACCAGATCGGAGCACGAGAAGATTATATGGCATATGAGATGAGCAATGATGACCAACTGTGAGTCATTGTGACCACAGCACAAGCATCCTGAAGAATATAAAAGAAGGATCAAGGAACCACAGTAGCAGCAACCAACAAGAACCACTAATCCCAAAATAGCTCAAAGACTTACCATAAATGAAATGCCTGCTGCCCACCAAACCTCAAGGTCAAGGAATCACTAAGGTACCTCAGTTGAAGAAAGGATGTTCCAAGACATCAGAAGAGCCATGAGGACCCACTCAACAAGGACTCCTAGTGTCAACCTGGGTACTGCAGACCCTTATCACTTTATTCTCTACTGTTGTGAAATGGAAACAAGGATCACCATTGCTACTAAATGCCTCCAAATATGGCAGAAGTATGAAATAGAAAACCTCCTCTGCCGGGAGTTCCCACAGGCCAGCACCCAAGAGCTACAAGGTACCACTCCCATGGATATATGCGAAACAAGGACAGCTAAAAAGATCTATCAGATCTTCAGACATGCACCATGGTCGATCTCCAACTTGGAGTATGTTAGAGTCTCAGATTTCAGAGACCTGTCATCCTGCCATATCAATACACTAGAAGCCAGGGTGGCTACAGAAGCCCAGTCCACTATCACCCTCAACAGCGAAGAAGTAGAAGACTTCTAGCACTCTATCCTCCAGGACAACCCAGATCAATTCCTGCAAAGATTGATCTCAGTATTCCAAGGTCCAAATATCCGAGTTAGATCCCCTCAAGACCCCACATTTGTCCCCTATTTTGTGGAAGAGAACCTCATAGACTGGAGAGCTCCAGATCTTGTTCCCGATTTTCCTGCCACTGCCGAACGTGATGACGTCATCGATGACATCATCCCATGTGACATACCCGAAGCACGCGAAGTATGCGAAACGCATGACCTGCATGATGAATTCACGGATCTCATCTCCTTCAGTAATGATGATGATGATGATGATGAAGCCCCCATGGTTCTGAACTTTCTGCTCTAAGTTCTTTGTTACACTGGATAATGCCAGCACCGGTATTCTCATGTAACACTGGATAATACCAGCACCGGTATTCTGAGGTGATGCAAAATTATTCCAGTACTGGTATTTTGATGTGATACCAAATAATACCAGCTCTGGAACTTGGTAGTTTTAGTTATTGGAATTTATATTTAGCTTTATATCTTAGCAACCATTGAATTATATTTTGTATAAATACCCATCTTATTTCCTCTGAAATAAAGTCAGTTCCAGTTTCACTTACACATACTTCCTTGCAAGCAATCTAAGAGATAACAAGACAGTTAAGATAAGAAGTTTGAGGACTATAAGACCTTGGGAAGGCACTCCAATAAGAACTTGCTTATAACAACTTGAGTTAGTCTAAGAGATATACCTTGAAGAGAATCTGGCATATTTGAAGGACTCAGCGACCACTACGTGACACTAGATATCTTAGTTTGATTTATATGATTGTTTGGATGGTAGTAATTGTTTATTATTTAGCTTAAAAGTGAGAGATTTATCTTGAATTACTAGCTAATGGACACTAAGTTATAATATAGCAGATATCTAATCTTAGAAGTATAGTAGATTTCTATATCTTGAAACTTAATTCTATTCTGACTCTTATAGAGTCCTCAGGATATAAGAGTATATATATATCTATCTATAGGCTTACTAATTCTCTCACTTTCTCTTTACTTTAAACTATTTCAATCTGAGATTTATTTACTTTAGATACTGGGGATATTTATATAAATTTTCTAGCTATAAGGTGGCTAAGTTATAACTATATTTCCCATGAGTTACTTTTCATAAGTATAGATCCTTAATATCTGTAAAATTTCAATAATTATCAAAATTTAACATCTGTTAAATCTCAATATTTGTGAAATTCTAACATTTGTTAAAGTTTCTATATTTGTAAAATGACTACTATTTATAAAGCTATACTATATTTGAAAATTGAATTCAGATACTATGATCAAATATCTATTTCTCTAATTTATATTTCTAATTTAGATCAATCATTACAATATATATATATTTAAATTATATTATATTTTAAAATTAAACTATATTTTTAAATTGAACTAAGTTGTTAAAATAAGTTAAATACTTATTAATATCTTTTTAACTTATAAAATATAAAATAAAGTATATATATATTAAATTAATAATAAGTACTATATAATAAAACTATATGTTGATAGAATTAATATATTGTAAATAATCAAACTGATTATTAGTCCTAAGTTCTGATATTCTTATAAGAAAGTGCTAAGTTCCAATTGTCTATTATGGTAAAGTCTAGATATTTCTTTTAGGTTCTTATACTGATAGAAGTATTATACTTATATTCCAAATTGATCAAGCTCAGAATTATTAATAAGTTGAGTTTGAGAGTTCTGTAATAAGAATACTGCTTTATTTTTATATTCAGAGAAAGCAAAACTGAGGTTATAATATACTTAGTATAGAGAGTATTTACATATATTTAAGACTATAATTAAATATTATATATTGGATATATATATATATTTATATTATTTTGAGTAACTATAACTACTAGTTGAAATTTCCATAGAAATTTCCAGTAGCTTGAAGGTATATAATGATATATTATATTCTTCTCTTCTTTATTTAAGTCTACTTATTGAACTTAGTACTAAACTCTAGATACTTACCAAACTAAAGAGCAGTATACTAGACTAATTAAAAAATAATATTACTTTCTCAAATTGATAATATTCTCAGAAGATACACTATAGAGATAATTGAGAACTTGAAGTTAAATATAAAAAGAATATAGAGGCTTTTGGTATAATATAGATATGATTATCAATAAAAAGATAGGCTTATTATTTAGCAGTATTGAGAGTAGCTTATTGATAGATGAAGTATTTTATCTTATAGTACTTTTTTAATTCTTATTAATAGTAGAAAGCCTGAAAATATTGGATTCTTCTAAGATATTGTTGGACTTTATTTGAATCTAGATCTCTAGAGATTTATATGTTTATAGAAGATAGTTTGGTTAAATTCTATTAATAGTTTATTCTTAGTATCATTATTGAATACTCATATTAGAGGTGGGTTACCTATATAGAATTGTTTCAGAATATTTATACTTCTCTTTATTAGGGATATTTAGAGGTATGACTGTCTTTTAGAAATTTTGTTAGAATTTCTATTATATTAGATATCTATATCAGATTACTACTTCTTCTGTATTTGATAAATGATTTTCTTTTTTTTTCTCAAATAATATATATCATACTTAGAGTATTCTTTTCATTTTATGAGATAGTACTAGGTAGGCTTGATAGCTCATCTAAATTAATAATTCTTATAATCTAGAATATAGTCTACTTTATATTATAGTTACTGATCAATAATTACTAGATCTAGAGATGGTTCAGTTCTTTCTTTAAAAATATTCAGAATATATGACTGAAGTTGAGATATATGAAATACTGGATAGATTCTCTCTAGTATTGCTAGAAGGTTCAACTTATATATAACAGATCTATATTTTTCAAGAATCTTAAATAATTCAATATAGCAGAGTCTAAGCTTCTTTTTGAAGCCTATATTATTCAGAGTCAGATATTAGATATTGAGTAATACTTGTTCTTCTTTTTATAAGTGACTTCTCTTCTATTTTTGTTGATATATACTACTTGTATTCTTTGTACCTCTATGAGAGCATCTTGTACTTACTAGATATTACCTTATATAATATCAGTAATTTCTTATATAGCTAGTACTATAGTTTAGATAGCAATAATGAAAGTTTATAGATATTATCCATAGTTTAGATAAAATAGCATTATCTTAATACTTATACTTAAGCTATTATTATATATAAATTTAGTTAGAAATAGCTTTTTATCTTAATTGTTTTGCTTATAGCTATAATAGATACTAAGTATCTGTTTCAGAGTTTGATTAGTTCTTTCTGTCTGACTATCTGTTTATAAGTAGTATATATACTATAGACATTTTCAGTTATACTTTTAGGCTCTTGAAGAGTATTTATTAAAAGTTACTTATAAATTTTATATATCAGTCTGAGATAATTACTAATAGTAGTTTATAAAGGCAGAATAAATAACTATATTATTTCTGATATATACTATTGTAGTAGTGATTATTGCAATAAAGTGGGCCTGCTTATTGAGGTAATTAATAAAAACAATGATCATATTTCTTCTCTTTTTAGTTTTTACATAGCAATTAGATAATAAAGTCCATTCTGATATAGTTCTAATTTTAGATAGAAATATATAGTAGCTACATATATCATATATACTAGCTAGTATCTGGTTGCTAGGCTTATATCTTTGATAGATATTATAGGATATAATATAATTCTTGATATTGGATATCATTTTGGATCAGTAAAAGTTTTGGACAATATGTTGATATATCTTATCAAATCTCATATATGTATCTAGCTATAGGTATATTATATAGTTCTTACAGAATTTATAAGTAGATAGAGGTGTTCTAGATCTAAATTCTTATATTGTTAAGATATATATACATATTTGTTTTGAATAGATATATTTTTATTAATCTTCTTTATAATATTGCTATCTTTTTTGAGAATTTGTTTAGTAATTTCTTATATATTGGTATCTTTGGTATACTCCTTTTTAACTTTTTTAAATAGACTGATAATAATATTGCTAATTACAGTAAGGTCATCTTTCTATATACTTTGAAAGAGTACATCAGCTACTTTATTCTTAGTTCTGATAATATACTTAATTTTGACATTAAAGAGTATAAGGATCTACATCTATCAGGTCTGTCTTTCTATAAGAATTAGCTATATCTGAATATATTAGAGAGCTTAATAATCTATCTATAAGGTAAATATTTTGCTAAGAATAAAATATCTCTATACTTATAGAGATCAGATGATAGTAAGGAGTTTCTTATCTCATATAATATAGTTGCTTTTATATTTATTGAGTTTCTGAGATAAGTAAGTAATAGAGTATTTATATTAAGTTAGAACAACTCTAATAGTAATATTAGAAACATTAGCAGTAACTATGAAGAGTTCTATTAGATCAGGACTAATTAAGATTAATATATCAGTCAGTATTCTCTTAAGAGTATTTATAGCTATAGTGTATTCTTCTATCTATTTTTTTTTTTTTTTTTTTTTTTTTTTTTTTGATATTGGCTTTCTTCTTAATGAGACCTATGAGTAAAGAGACAATTGTAGAGAATCCTTAAATAAATCTTCTATAATATCCTACTAGTCTATTAAATCCTTATAGAGACTTGAGAATCTTTAGAATAGACTAATTGTAGATTGCTTAGGGTTTCTTAGAATTAATAACAATACTATTTTCTGAGATAATATATTCTAGATATTTAATTTTCTTCTTAAAGAAGTGACATTTCTTTTTTTTTACTAGGAGCTTATATTCTTATAGTATATATATCAAAAACTATTTATAGATATTATTGGTAGATGATATTACTTATACTATATATATACCAGAATATCATTTAGATAGACTAAGATAAATATTCTAAGGTATTTATAAAAAATGTCATTTATTAGTATTTGGAAGATTGTTAGTACATTAGTTAGACTGAATGATATTATATAGAATTTATAGTATCCAAATCTTATTCAAAAAGCTATTTTGGAGAAATTTTTCTTTTTGATATAAATTTAGTAATATCTATATATAAGACCTTATATATGATCAAGTAGTTTATCAATTTATAGAAGTACATATTAGTTTTGATAGAGATCTTATTGAGTACTTAATAATTAATATATTATTACATAGTGATTGCTGAGTCCTTCAAATATACCAGATTCTCTTCAAGGTATATCCCTTAGACTAACTCAAGTTTATTATAAGCAAGTTCTTATTAGAGTGTCTTCTTAAGGCCTTATAGTTCTCAAACTTCTTATCTTTAACTGTCTTGTTATCTCTTAGATTGCTTGTAAGAAAGTGTGTATAAGTGAACTTGACTAGAACTGACTTTATTTCAGAGGAAATAAGAGGGATATTTATACAAAATATAATTCAATGATTGCTAAGATATAAAGCTAAATATAAATTCCAATAACTAAAACAAAATGCCAGGACAGAAAAAACTATTAAGTTCCAGGGTTGGCACTGGTGGTTGTACAGGTTCAGGATGTTAGTATAATTCAGTATCACATCAGAATGCTGGTGCTGGAACAATTCTGCATCACCTCAAAATGCTAGTGCTGGCATTATTCAGTATAACTAAGGGACTTAGAGCAGAATGTTCAAGACCATAGGGGCTTCATCCTCATCAGAGGTCAGGATGTCTTTGAAGGAGATGAGGTCTATGAACATCTCATCTGTCTGGCCATCATCATCATGTAGGTTACATGTTTCATATATTTCGCATGCTTTGCATATGTCATGTGGGATAATATCATCACCGATGATATCATCATATTTGGCAGAGGCAGCAGTGGGAACAAGAAGATCTGGAGCTCTCCAGTCTATGAAGTTCTCTTCCAAAAAATAGGAAACAAATGTGAAGTCTTAGAGAGGTCTAACCTGAATGCTTGGGCCTTGGAATACTGAGATCAATTCTTGCAGGAATTGGTCTGGGTTGTTCTGGAGGATGGGATGCCAGAAGTCTTCTACTTCATCACTATTGAGGGTGATAGTGGACTGGGCTTCTGTAGCCATCCTGACTTCTAGTGTATTGATACAGTGAGATGACAGATCTCTGAAGTCTGAGACTCTAACATACTCCAAGTTGGGGATTAACTATGGTGCATGCCTAAAGATCTGATAGATCTTCTTAGCTGTCCTTGCCTCATATATATCCATGAGAGTGATATCTTGTAGCTCTTAGGGGCTGGCCTGTGGGAACTCCCAGTAGAGGAGGTTTTCTATTTCATACTCCTACCACATTTGGAAGCATTCAGTAGCAATGGTGATCCTTGTTTCCATTTTATAGTAGTAGAGAATATAGTAATAAGAGTCTATAGTACCCAGGTTGATACTAGGAGTCCTTCTTGTATGGGTCCTCATGGCTCTTCTGATGTCTTGGAACATCCTTTCTTCAATAGAGGTACCTTGGTAGTTCCTTGATCTTGAGGTTTGGCAAGTAGCAGGCATTTCATTTGTGGTAAGTCTTTGAGCTATTTTGGGATTGGTAGGTCTTATTGGTTGCTGCTACTGCAGTTCCTTAATCCTTCTTTTATATTCCTCAAGATACTCATACTGTAGTCATAATGACTCACAGTTGGTCATCATTGCTCATCTTATATACTGTATGATCTTCTTGTACTCTGATCTGATGGCTTGCAAGGAAAGATTGTCTTCTATGCTGATATCATTATTCTGGGGTCACTGTTACAATATATATAGAGGCTTCTCTCTTTCTTATAGATAAAAATAATTAGTATACTATATAGTAATTTTAACAAATAGATGAGATCTTTGCTTACTAATTCTGTAAATTATTTCTTAAGGATCTTTAGCTCAGATTGAGCTAGTCAATAGATTCTGTAGTAGGGAGAGTCTGAACCAGAAATAGTTTCAATGCTATATTCTACTACTCAGATGAGTAAGAGTCCTTAGAGTTCTTAAAAAATATTTATATATTCCTTGAGTAGTTCTTGGAGGTTATTTTTCTTATTATTTTCATCTTTTAGAAGTTTAAAGAGTTCTTCATCATCTTCTTCTGAGGTTTTCTTGACTATATATATATAGATATATTGGTCTGGTTTTCAAATTAGCTTTTTTATCTAAATAACAGAAATAACATCACATCTGGACTTGGGTTTCTTCTTGATAGACTTAGATTGTAACTTGATATCTCTTAGAGAGATTGTATTAATTTGTCAATCAATGTAGAGATTTTCTTAAATAAGCTAGGATTTTCTGAGAATGAGATTGTATTTAGGAAGATATATAATATAGAAGGTTTGTCTTATAGTGTAATTTCTGAGTTATATATAAAAGTATATTATTATATATCTTGAAAAGTTTCTGTATTATTCTATTTCTAAATATAGTAATATTTCCTTCTGAATTTTTCTATATCTTAAAGTGGAATTTATTAGTAGTTTTTTTTTTATCAAGATAGTATATACTTACTTGCTCCACTATTGATAAGAACTTTGATAGGAGTTTCTTTAATTTTTTCTTAGAGGTAGATATATTCTGTATTATCTTCTTATTAGATAGTAATTGTTTCTATAATAGTCTCTTTTTTCCAATCTTATGCTTCTCTATCTTTATTATTAATATTTTTGATTTTTTCATTTTATCATTCTGGAATAATTGATATATACTTCTTGGATTTAAGGATATATATAATATATTCTCCTATATATTTAAAATGGTATATCTTAATTCTATAAGGATATCATTCTATAAAAATATATCTATTAGTAATATACTAGTACTATTTCTGGTCTCAGTCTTGAGGTTCTTCAATGCAGATGACCTTCTGTATCCTAGTCTTCTCCTTGGCCTTATCAGGATACTTTTCTGTTGATCTAAAAGCTTTTTCTCCTCTATTTTTTTTTTTTTTTTT
>RBNI01005614.1:0-12333 GCA_003990745.1 Jimgerdemannia flammicorona
CTGGTATATCTGGCTATTTATACAGTTTCCGCAGCAAGGGTTGCTGGTTACTAAGCTGAGTGTTCACGTCATCTTGTTCGCGTCATCTGGTTAGGATATGATTCAGGTAGTACGTCTTGGCTTGTCACAATACTTTAGAGAGTATTTTCTATAAAAGATTATAAGTTTTATTAGTATATATAAGTAGTTATATAAATAACTAAAAAAAAAAACATCTCTTTAATATATATAAGATAAATATATTAAGTTTAAGTATTTATAAATTGTATAGCTAATCTTAGAATAGTAATAATAGTTCTTCTAATAATAAAGAGATCAATTGCTGTTTTTAATAATAATAACTATATTATATAGATTGATTATATAATAAATCTCCTAAAGAAGTATAAATTAACAGAGTATATAAAATTATAGATATAGATTAATAACTATAATAATGTGAAAAATTATAAAAAATTATAGAAAATTATTTTTACTCTTTTGAATTTATAAATAGACCTTATATAAATATTATAACAGTATATAAAAAGTATAAAAAATACTTAAGAATTATTACTAATATTTAAAAATAGTAATTATATATATCTTAAAGAAGAGCTAATGAATATATATATATAAATAATAAGAAAACTATATATATATAAATATTATAACATAGTGGATGCTTAACCTTAAAAGTATGGCAGCTTTTAGTATCTTAAAAACTTGATCTTTTTTGACTCTACAGAGTCCTCAGGATACAGAGATAGGTGAGTTCAAAGTGTATCTACTATCATGTAGTGATTGCTGAGTCCTTCAAATATGTCAGATTCTCTTCAAAGTATATCACTTAGACTAACTACAAGTTTATTATAAATAAGTTCTTATTGGAGTACCTTCTCAAGGTCTTATAGTTCTCAAACTTCTTATCTTTAAACTGTCTTATTATCTCTTAGATTGCTTATATAGAATTAAGTATAAGTGAATTAGAACTGACTTTATTTCAAAGAAAATAAGAGAAGTATTTATACAAAATATAATTCAATAGTTGCTAAGTTATAAGGCTAAATATAAATTCTGATAACCAAATAAAATACTAGAATATAGAAAACTATAGTTGTAAGTACAAATTTGAGTATCTATACAAATAGTTGTATAAGTTCAGGATACTAGTAGATCTCAATGGTACAGGAAAAGGATGCCTAAAGATTCAGGTATTACAGAAAAAGAATGCTGATAGAATTCAGTTATATAGAAAAAGGATGCTAGAAGATTTCAGTATTATCAAGAACTTAGAGTAGAATGTTCAGGACTATAGAGGCTTCATCTTCATTACTGCTGAAGGAAATGAGATCTATGAATGTTTCATCCATTTTATATATTTCATGTATGTCATGTGGAATGATATCATTGCTAATGACATCATCATGTTTGGCAGTAGCAGGGGCTCTCCAATCTATGACATTCTCTTCCACAAAATAAGAAACAAATGTAGAGTCTTGGAGAGGTCTAATCTGGATGCTGGGGCCTTGGAATACTGGGATCAATCCTTGTATAAATTGATCTGGATTGTTCTAGAAGATGAGATACCAGAACTCTTCTACTTTATCACTATTAAGAGTAATAGTAGACTGGGCTTCTGTGACCACCATAGCCTCCAGTGTATTGGTATGGCAGACTGACAGTTTCTTGAAGTCTGAGATTCTAGTATACTCTAAGTTAGAGATTGACCATAGTGTATGCCTGAAGACTTGATAAATCTTCTTAGCTATCCTTATTTTACATATATCTATAGGAGTAGCATCTTGTATTTCTCGGAGACTGGCCTGAGGGAATTCCCAGTAGAGGAGATTTCCTATTTCATATTTCTGCTACATCCAGAGATATTTGGTAGCAATGATGATTCTTGTTTCCATTTTGCAGTAGTAGAGGATATAATAATAAGAGTTACTAGTACCCAGATTGAGGCTAGAAGTCCTTCTTATACAGGTCTTCATAGCTCTTCTAATATCTTGGAACATCCTTTTCTGGACTGAGAGGTCTTGGTGATTCCTGGATCTTGAGGTTTGGTAAGTAGCAGATATTTGTTTATAGTAAGTCTTTTGAACTATTTCTGTAAGCTTTGTTTGGGTTGCTGCTATTACAGTTTCTTAATTCTTTTTTTATATTTCTTGAGATATCTGTCTTATAGTCATGATGACTTATAGTTGGTCATCATTGCTCATCTTGTAGCCTGGGTGAGTTATGCCATATAATCTTCTTATGCTCTAATCTAGTAGCTTATAAGAAAAGACTATCTTCTGTGCTGATGTCATCATTCTGAGATCACTATTACATCTTCCTCCTAAATAAGAATCTTCTCTTGAATATTCTTATTCATTGGTCTAGTCTGAAAAAATAGCTAATCTCATAACCTCTAGCAGGGGGTTGAAAAGTGGTGTTTATAGACTGATATCTTCCTTATATATTTTGGTATAATGGTGAAGAGTCACTCCCTTCATATAGAGCAAGGGTCTGATTCTGATCTTGACTAATCAGTTGATGGTTTGAACTCCTCTGGCTTCAAAAGTCTCACAGATAAGTAGTTACTGGTGCTATATCCCTTAGAGAATGGTCTAGACAGATTGTCTACTGGTCATGGGATATATTATTATGATTTGTGGACTAGAATCTCATGGACAGTCATCATGTTTTGCTTCTCTTATATAGGTTCATAATACTTCTTGAGTCTGTTTCTATATACTGTGGTAGGCAGTATGGTCCCTGAGAGTTTTCTAAGCTAGAAGGTAGTTCTCTTGATATCTTACACATAGAAGGATCCTTCCCATTTGGGCTCTAGTTTTCATGACCATGAGACTTCTATCATATTTTGATACAGTAGGACCTTTTCTCTAATTTGAATGGATTCTAGGGTCTTGTAATTATTTTCTACATTCTTCTTTATCAGTGCTTGTGACTTAATGATATAATCTTCAGCCTTATTCCTGATTTGGTGTAGTCTCTGGATTTATGAGTCAATCTGTCTTCATGTTAGGTCTATATTTGTGACTGAGATTCCATTGGAATCTTCTTCTCTGAAGAGTAGTTCTCTTGGGGTAAAGTGTGTACTCTGTAATCATATATCTTATAGAACAGAGAGGGCAGTTGAGAGGTAGTTATCCCAATTGTCATATGTGTCTGAGATCTTTGCCAGAATGTTTTTAAAAGTCTTGTTGGTTCTTTCTGTCTATCTATTTCCTTGAGAGTGATATGTGGTGGTCTTGATATACTGAATCTTATATTTCTGATATATTATCTTATAGAATCTATTGACAAATTCTGTGCCATAGTCTGTAGTGATTTATCTTCATGTCTTATAGTGGTAGATGATTTCTCAGTACAGAAAGTTGGCTATAGAGAGAGTATTGGCTTCTTGTAATACTCCTGCTTCTATTATTTGGTAAAGAGGTCTATGATAACTATAATATAGCAGTTTCCTGATAGTGTTATTGATAGTAGTCTAATAATATCTTTTGTGATGTGGTTGAAGGGGATAGGCTCAATTCTTGATGACCCAGGTACCTGGTCTTGCTAATCTTATTTCTGTTTTTGATACTTATTACACTCTTTGACAAATTGGTACAGATCTTCTTTCATCTTAGACCACCACATAGTTCTTCTTACTTTGTCATATATATTAGTTTCTCCTAAATATTCTTGTTCATATACTTTCTTCATTACTTAATACTTCTTATATTTAGATATTATGAGCTTTTCTCCTTTTCTGAGTATAGTGTTGTCTAGTTCAAATTGTTTCCAAGTCTAGTTAATAATAGTGATAGTCCAGGGTTTGAGGTGGTTGGGCATCTTCTGCTGCCCAAAATAGCTGATTAATCTATAATATAGCTCTTTATTCATATTGAATAGTCTTAATGGAGGTATTTCGGGGTGTCCTTGAGAGTACATCAGTATTGGCATTGGTTCTTCCTAAGTGGTGCTTGATAGTACAGTTATACTCTTGCAGCCTATAGATCTATCTAGTATATATTTCTTTAGAGTTCAGAGTGTGGAATAGCCAGGTGAGAGTAAAATGGTCTGTTTGAATAGTGAAGTATTTCTCAGCTAGGTAGTAGTGGAACTTGTCTACCACCCAAACTACCACTAAGTATTCAAGCTTATATGACTTGTAGTTCTATTCTGCTCTATGGGTACCTTGGCTTATATAGGAGATAACATATTCATGTTCATCTTTCTTCTAAGCTAGGACTACTCCAAGTCCTATAGTGCTTGTATCTGTCTGCAGGATGAAATCTAGGTTCCAATCTAATCTTCTGAGAATGGGTGCTTGAGTCAACCTGGTCTTGAGTTCATTGAAGGTTTCTTGACATTTCTTGGTCTATTCAAATTTGGTCTCCTTCAATAGCTTGTAGATAGGTACTGCAATATTGGAGTATCTTTTGATAAATCTTCTATAGTAAGAGACCAGTCCAAGGAAGACATGGACTTCTATAGTTGTTTTGAGTTTTGGGTAGGCTGCAATAACCTCAATCTTTATAGAGTCTGTGTGAATTCCAGTCTGGTTGATAATGTGTCCTAGATAGGTGATTTTCTGAGCTACAAACTTGTATTTCTTGAGCTTGATATAGAGGCCATACTTCTTGAGCTTCTTGAGAGCTAGTTGTATATAGTTGATATATTCTCATATAGTATTGCTGAAGATGATCACATTATCAATATAGACAAAGAGCCATTTTCCAATCTCATTGCTAAAGACTTTGTTTATCATTTACTAAAAACTTGCTGGGGTATTGCACATTCCAAATGGCATTCACAGATAGACATAAGTGGCATCAGGTATGATGAAGGCTGATTTCTCACTGGCATCTTGAGTGAGATCAATCTGATGGAAGCCTGAGAACAGATCTAAGGTGGTGTAGTATTTGGCTTCACTCCCAAGAGTAGTAAGGATTTCATGAATATTTGGCAAGAGCTGCCTATCCTTCTTGGTAATTGTATTGAGCTTCCTGTAATCAATGCAGAGTCTTGGAACAAACTCTCCAGGCTTGCTTCCTTTCTTTGGAGTAAGGATAATGAGTGAAGCCCAGGGGCTGATAGCTTGCTTGATGATTCTAGCTTCTTTCATTTTCTTGAGTTCTGCTCACAGCCATTCTCTATAGGCAGGTGATATAGGTCTGGCTTTCTGGTAGATGAGCTTGGTATTGCTGGTGTCAACTTTATAGTAGTACTTGAATTCTTGATTTTAGATATCCCTGAAGTCTGTGGCAAGTACTTCTTTGTTCTGGTATAAGATCTTGAAAAGTTGTTCTTCTAGGGGAAAGTTTTCTCCAATGGTATATGTGTACTTATTCTGGTCCTTATCTTTCTTATACTCAAGTTTAGTAATCTTGGTTGCAGTATAGGCTCCTCTTCTAGTAGATCCAAAGCCTTGTTCTTCTCTCTTGATCTTGATAAGTTCAATGGCTTCAGTGATCTTAGACTTCTTGACTTCAAATAGAGTAGTGGGGTTGTGATTTCTGACTATGAGGAAGATCTTGCCAGTATAATCAGGGTCAATTACTTCTCCTTTAACTGAGATTTCACTTTTGCCAGACTGCTCCTAGTCTTGATAATTCCAGTATGGTTCTCTGGCAACTTGACTCTAATTCTAATACCAAGTAGAGTAGTGGTCTGTGGTTTGAGAATAGCATCTTGAATACTGACAAGGTCTATTTCTATGGCTCCTTCAGTCTTGTATTCTGGAATCTTGGCTTTAGGGTGAAACTTCTTGATCTTGAGAGTGATGTCTGGTTCTTATTCCTCCTTATCATTGCTATCAGCTTGAAGCTCTGGGGGCTGGTCATTTTCTTCAGCTTTTATTTTTACTTCAGCAGCTTCTTACTTATGCTTTTATTGATGGATTTTCCTGACTTCACTGATACAGGACCAGCAGTCATTCAGGTGTTTGGAGCAGTACATCCTAGTACCATAGGGGTATCTTTCTTGAGGGACATAGCTATCAATGATCTTGTTATACTACTGCTCATCTGTGAGCTTGGGTGTCTTGCTCTTATTCTTATACACTGAGTGCATGAAGACTTCTGTGTCTTCTTCATCTCCTTCCTCTATATCTGGTAGTACTCCTTTGTGGACATTAATAGAGACTCATACTATAGTTGATCTGTATCTTCTGGACATTGAGGTCAATGACAGTCTTGGTCTTATGAAGCCATTGGTTGCCAATGAGGATGTCATAGTTGGTGGTACTTGTAACAATCATATCTACTGGGATAGTAGCTCCTCCTATCTTGATTAGGACTTCTTGGATCTTGCCTAGGAGAGTAGCTCATGTACTATCTGCTATAATATAGATCATTTTGATAGACTATTCAATGTCCCAGCCTAGGCAGTCAATTGTCTTCTTGCTTATGAAATATCCTTCAGCACTGGTATCAATGATAACATCAAAGATACAATCTTTAATCTGATATGGAGTATAGGCTGATATCTTGTACTGGTCTTCAGATTCTTTACCTAAGTCTTCTTGATCATCTTCTTGTACATTGTAAGCTTCTATGATCTTGTACTCTTAGTTCTTAACAGTGGTTGCAAGTCTTACTCTCAACTGCTCTCTGAAAGCAGAGACTTCAGCTAGTTGTCCAAAAGTAGCATTGATCTTCTGTTCTTTGAGATCCTTATAGATATCATACTAGTGGATCTTGGTCTTATATAGCTTCTATTCTTTCTTGCTTTTACTTTCTTCTAAGACTGGAGTAGTGCCTTCAATAATTTGGCAAGCAGCTTTATCTAACTCTATGTCTTGATCAATCTCCTCAAATTGGGTCTTACTTTGAATAGTGACAGCTGGGGTCTTCTTTGGTCTTCCAACTGACTTGCTATTGCTCTTCTTATCATAGGGCTTGGACCAGGTTCTGGTATCTTCAGTAACAGGGTAGAATTCAGACTCCTCATAGTATTCTTCATCATCAGTATCACCAATCTCCTCAATGACCACTATATTGGTTTATTCTCTGGTTCTGATAGCATTGCTTGATTGGGCTTTGCATCTTATTTCAGTCATATAACTCTTTGTATAGTGGCCTTCTTCTCTATATCTGAGGCATGTGATATTACATTCTTCTATAGCAACTGCAAATCTCTGTACTGATCTCCTGTTGGTACTTCAAACTTCTCTAATAATATTACCAAGGTATGCAGTCATCTCAGCAAACTGCTTGGTGAGTTCCTCCACTAGATTAGCTTTGGCTGCCTTGGGGATAGATGGGGTTAGTTGTCTGTTTACAACTATGGTGGATCTGATACTAGTTGGCTTTGATGGCTCTATCTTGATGCTAGTTATTTTCTCTATTTAGTGTTTAGTGAGGTATCTGGCAGTTCAATATCTCTGTACAAAGACCACTTTCCAGTCAAGGGTCAGAGCAGCTAGAGTAGACTGGATTGTTAGAGCAATTTCAGGGTGAACTCTTTTGAGAAAGGTTGAATCAGCTATTTGTTCCTTGAGGGCATCATTATAGCTAGCCAAGACAATCTAATGGTAGATTTAGATGTAGAATGAGTTGGGATCTTCACTAAGTCCCTAGCAGATAGTGTTGAGTTGATCCTTGAGAGCTTACTTGATCTCTTCAGTATAGTATATAGTTCTGAGGAAGTTCTTCATATTGGCCAGTTTGGCTGCACCAGCATCAATAATAGTGGCTATATTGAACTTATCTCTGGCAGGTCCTCTGAGGCTGATAGATAGAAGAACCAATTGTACATCTATGGTAAGAGCTCATATAGTGGCAAATTGTTCAAAGTCTTCAATGAAGATCAGGATTAACTCTTCAGTAGTATATCTATAGAATGTAGAGAGATATATTTCTATCTTGTCTTAAATTCTTGTAGAGGTAACTCTTATAGTCAGAGTAGTTATTGTGGTGGTTGTTTATTTTTCAGCTTAAAAGTGAGAGATTCATCTTAAATCACCAGCCAATGGATACCAAATTGTCATAAAGTAGTTGCTGAATCCTTCAAATATATCAGATTCTCTTCAAAGTGTATCTCTTAGACTAATCACAAGTTTGTTATAAGTAAATTCTTATTGGAGTGCCTTCTCAAGGTCTTATAGTCCTCAAACTTTTTATCTTTAAACTGTCTTGTTATCTCTTAGATTGCTTATGTGGAATTGAGTATAAGTGAACTAGAACTGACTTTATTTCAAAGGAAATAAGAGGTATATTTATACAAAATATAATTTAATGATTACTAAGTTATAAGGCTAAATATAAATTTCAATAACTAAATAAAATACTAGAATACAGAAAACTATAGTTGTAAGTACAAATTCAAGTATCTGTACAAATGGTTGCATAAGTTCAGAATGCCAGTAGATCTTGATAGTATAGGAAAAGAGTATCTAAAGATTCAGGTATTACAGAAAAAGGATGCTGGTAGAATTCAGTTATACAGAAAAAGGATGCCAGAAGATTTTGGTATTACCAAGAACTTAGAGCAGAATGTTCAGGACTATGGGGACTTCATCTTTGTTACTGCTAAAGAAAATGAGATTCATGAACATTTTGTCCATTTTGTATATTTCATATATGTTGCATAGGATGACATCATTACCAATGACATTATTATGTTTGGCAGTGGTGGGGGCTCTCCATCTATGATATTCTCTTTCACAAAATGAGGAACAAATGTGGGGTCTTGGAGAGGTCTAACTTGGATACTGGGGCCTTGGAATGCTGAGATCAATCCTTACATAAATTGATCTGGATTGTTCTAAAGGATGGGATACCAGAACTCTTCTACTTCATTACTATTGAAGGTGATAGTGGACTGGACTTCTGTGGTCACCACAGCCTCTAGTGCATTGGTATGGCAGACTGACAGTTCCTTGAAGTCTGAGATTCTAGTATACTCTAAGTTGGAGATTGATCATGATACATGCCTGAAGACCTGATGAATCTTCTTGGCTATTCTTATTTTACATACATCTATAGAAGTAGTATTTTGTATTTCTTGGGAACTGACCTAAGGGAAATCCTGGCAGAGGAGATTTCTTATTTTGTATTCCTACCATATCTAGAGATATTCAGTAGTAATAGTGATCCTTGTTTCCATTTCACAGTAGTAGAGGATATAATGATAAGGGTTGCCAGTACCCAGGTTGAGACTAGAAGTTCATCTTATATAGGTCCTTATAGCTCTTCTGATGTCTTGGAATATTTTTTCCTAGACTGAGGGGCCTTGGTGGTTCCTGGACCTTGAGGTTTGGCAAGCAGTAGGTATTTGTTTGTAGTAAGTCTTTTGAACTATTTCTGTGAGCTTTGTTTGAGTTACTGCTACTGTGGTTTCTTGATTCTTTTTTTATATTCCTTGAGATATCTGTCTTGTGGTCATAATAACTCATGGTTGATCATTATTACTCATCTTATAGCCTGGGTGAGTTATACCATATGATCTTCTTATGTTCTGATCTAGTAGCTTATAAGAAAAGACTGTCTTCTGTGCTGATGTCATTATTCTGAGATCACCATTATACTACTCATAGACTTACTAGTTTTTTTTTACTTTTTTTTAACATTGAACTATTTTAATCTGAGATTTATTTACTCTAAATAATGGGGATATTTATATAAGTTTGCTAGCTATAAGATGACTAAGTTATAACTATATTTTCTACAAGTAATTTTTTAATAAAATTTTAATAATTATCAAGATTCAACATCTGTTAAATCTCAATATTTGTGAAATTCTAACATTTGTTAAAGTTTTTATATTTGTAAAATAACTACTATTTATAGAGCTATACTATATTTAGGAATCAGATTCAGATATAATGATCAAATGTCTATTCTCTTAATTTATATTTCTAATTTAGATCAACTATCATAACTTCCTCCTAAATAGAAAATTTATCTTTGAAATATTCTATTCACTTGAACTCCCAAGCTTCTATAAGTTATATCTCCTTATATTGTGAAATTAATAATTATGTTCTCTTAATAATATCTCTTAATATGTCTAAAGTCTTCTGAGACTACTTCTTAAAAATGAGCTAGGGCTGGCTTATTATCTTTAAACAACTTATATACTCATTTATCGATAGTAATCTAAGTATAAGAGAGCTGACACTCTCTGATTTAGTCTTCTTTTCTCATTTCTGGCTGCAAATTTAGTAGTTATTCTAACTTAAAGTATTCTTGAAACTTGGTTCAGTTCTGATAGACCTTGAAATATAAGATTTATAACAAGTATATCTTTAAATACTATTAAAGAATTTCTCTATTATAAATAACTTAGTAGTATACTATTGTCTTTTTATAGCTCATTATATAGTACTAGTGATCTTGAGAGCTGTGGTAGTACTTTATAGTACTTCTTGAGTTAGTTTCAGTGAATAATAGTAGAGGTGATTATATCTGAGAGTTTTTATAGCCAAAAGGTGATTTCTTTTATATCTTATATAAGATAAGATTCTTTCTACTTAGACTTCAGTTTTTATAACCATAAAGCTTCTACTATATTCTAATATAGTAGGACTTTGTCTTCTATCTTAATAATCTTCAAGAGCTTATAAATCTTTTCTATATTATTTCATTATAGTCTGTATCTGAGTTATATAATCCTCAGCCTTCTTTCTAATTTGATATAGTCTCTATATCTCTATATCTATATATTTTCATATAATATCTCTATTAGATAATAGGGTTTCTTGAGAACTTTCTTCTCTAAACAGTATTTATTAAGAAGTAAAATAGGTACTTTATAATCAGATATCCTGAAGAGTAGATAATACTATTGACAGAGAGTGATCTCAGTTTTTATAGTTATTACAGATCTTGGTAATAATATTTTTAAGAGTTTTATTAATCCTTTCTACTTGTCCATTTTCTTGAGGATAATAGACTATAGTTTAAATATACTAGATCTTATACTTCTTATAGAGAACCTCAAAGAATTGGCTTATAAATTCTGTTTCTCTATCTGTAGTTACTTGTATTGAGGTCTTAAATTAATAGATAATTTCTTTATAGAAGAAATCAATAATTGACTATATATTGACTTTCTTGAGTAGTCCTGTATCTATCTATTTCATGAAAAGATCTATGATGATAATGATATATCAGTTACCAGTCAAGGTCAAGAATAGAGAACTAATTACATCTATTGCAATATGAGCAAATAGTACTGGTTCTATATATACTAATCTTAGAGTTGGATTTTATTGGTCTTATTTCTATTTTTAGTATTTATCACAAGTCTTGACAAATTATTTGATATCTTTCTCTATTTCTGGTCACTATATTGTTCTTTTTGCTTTATCAGATATATTTATTCCTTCTAGATAGTTAAGTTTATATACTGATTTCATTGTTTGCTCCTTCTTGTATTTAGATATAACTAGTAGCTTTCTTTTCTTTAATATTTCTCTATTGGTTTTAAATTATTTCCATATTCTATTAATAATTATTTATATCTATTCATTTAGATATTGGGGCATCTTTCACTATTCCATATAGGTGATAATTCTATAGTAAAATTTCTTATTTATAGTTAGTTTACTGGTTGAGAGTCCTTTAGAGTATCTATGAGAGAGTATCTACATTAGTATTAGTTCTTTCAGAATAGTATATAATAATTATATTATAGACTTGCAACTTCATAATCTATTTAGTATAAATTTCTTTAGGTTGCTCTGTAGTCAGCAGCTAAGTGAGGGCTGAATAGTCTATCTGGATGGTGAAGTATCTTTTGATAAGACAGTAGTGAAACTTTTCTATAGCCCAGATAACTGTAAAGTACTCTAACTTATATAATTTATATTCTTTTTCAGCTCTTTGGATTCTTTGACTGAGATATATAATAATATACTCTACTTTATCTTTCTTTAGACCAGAACTACTTCTAGTCCTTATATATTTATATCTGTCTACAGGATAAATTCCTGAGTCCAATCAGGTCTTCTGAGAATGGATACTTAAGTCAGTTTGATCTTAAGCTCATTGAATACTTTCTGTTATCTACCAGTTTACTGAAACTTAATATTCTTTTTGTTGAGTTTATAGATTGGGCCTATAATTTTAAAGAATCTTCTAATAAATCTGTAATAGTATGAGACTAGTCCCATAAAGACTTGGACTTCAGTAATAGTAATGGGCCTTAGATATACTACTACTACTTATATCTTGAGAGGATCTATATATATTCTATCTTAATTAATAATGTGTCCAAGATAAAAGATCTTAATTTTTATAAATTTGTACTTTTTGGACTTAATATATAGGCTATACTTTCTAGTTTCTCTATCATCTGCTGAATATATTGCAGATATTCTTTTTTTTTTTTTTTTTTTTTTTTTTTTTTTTT
>RBNI01005615.1:0-12330 GCA_003990745.1 Jimgerdemannia flammicorona
TGGGTGCTGGCCTGTGGGAACTCCTGGCAGAGGAGGTTTCCTATTTCATACTCCTGCCACATTTGGAGGCATTCGGTAGCAATGGTGATCCTTGTTTCCATTTCACGGCGGTAGAGGATAAAGTGATAGGGGTCTGCAGTACCCAGGTTGACACTAGGAGTCCTTCTTGAGCAGGTCCTCATAGCTCTTCTGATATCTTGGAACATCCTTTCTTTGACTGAGGTGCCTTGGTAGTTCCTTGACCTTGAGGTTTGGCGGGTGGCAGGCATTTTGTTTGTAGTAAGTCTTTGAGCTATTTTGGGATTGGTGGTTCTTGTTGGTTGCTGCTACTGCGGTTCCTTGATCCTTCTTTTATATTCTTCAGGATGCTTATGCTGTGGTCACAATGACTCATGATTGGTCATTGTTGCTCATCTTGCATGCCGTATGATCTTCTTGTGCTCCGATCTGGTGGCTTGTAAGGAAAGGCTATCTCCTGTACTGATGTCATTATTCTGAGGTCACTGTTACAATAATAACTATATCTGATCCATTTAATATGTAGTAATAATGCTTAGGATATATCAGCAAATTAAGCCTCAAAAGAATAATCTGAAGTGGCTTAGTAAATGGATTATCATCACATATATATCTAAAAGATGACTTTTGTAAGAGATATATGAAAAATAAAGTATTCTAGTAATTATTTGAGGAATAATTAATGTTAAATCTGAGATCCTTGACCTTGAATATATAGATATATACAGATCAATATATATGTCATTATACTCTAGAAAGAAGTATTTCATCATATTTATTAATAATTATATGTACAAGACATATATATTTCTTATTAGTAAAGTATAAAGTACTAAAGAAGTTCAAAGAATTCAAAAAAATTATTAAGAATGAGACATGATATAGAGTATACTATATGATCAGATAATAGACATAAATATATTAATAATATATTCAAGCAGTTTCTGAAAAAATATAGTATATATATATATATATACTATCAAATGATGGCTTTATATATATCTCTATAAAATGGTATAACCAAGCAATTTAATTGTACAATCATTGTAATGGCTTAAACAATGATTAATATTGCTAAATTATAATATTCTTATTGAGCCAAAGTCATTAATATAGAGGTAGTATATATATAATTAGTATATATCTCAAGTACTAAACAAGGATTCTAACAATAATAAGTATAGAAATAATGATCTTATCCCTGAAAAATTATAGAGCAGATCTAAGTCAGATATATCTCATTTATATATATTCAGATATGACCCATATATCCTTGATAAGAGTAATACCAATTGGTACAAATTTGAGCTAAAAGCTAGTAAGTATATATTTCTTGAATATTCTGACAAAGTATATAGACTCTGGGATCTATATAAGTAACATATAGTTATTTTGTATGATATATAGTTCAGAGAAAAAGAAATTTAAGAATTCCATATAGATGTACTAGTTGAGACATCTATATCTACATCTTAGCTAGTATAAATATAGCAATCAAAGCAACTGGTACCTACCTCTCCAGTAGTCAATCTAAATTATTTTCAACTACTATATATCTGAGTCTGAGCTAGAGTTATCTGAATAAAGAATAATAGAGATCAAAGATGAAGATAATAATAAAATCTCTAGTAACAAGAAATCCTCTAAAAAGAGTAAGTAAAAGTATTTTAATATTTATCAAGAAACTTATTCTGAATTAAGAAATTATGAGATATATTAGTAAGTTCTAGATAATAGCTATATATAAACTATATAAGCTATATAAAAGCATATAAATAAATATATATCACAATAACTTCCAGTGAGCCAAATATATATAATGAAGCTATAATTGACTCTAATAGTGAGAAATAGAAATGAGCTAGTAGATAAAGAATATGATTCACTTATCTAGAATGATATATATATGAGATTTAGTACCTCTTCTATTAAATTGATAAATGATTAGATCAAAATAAATTTACAAAATCAAGCAAACAAGTGACAGAAATATAGAGTGATATAAATCTTAATTTATTACTAAGGGTTATTTACAGAATTATGGTATAGACTATGATAAGACATTTTTACCTTTATTTAAGCTCATATTACTTAGAATATTTCTTGCAATCAGTATACTATATAATCTGGAGATTTATTAAATAGATATAAAAATAGTATTTCTAAATAGTGATATAAATACTGAACTATATATCTATTGACTGCAAGTATAGTTGGCAGCTCTCTCCACTAACATTCACATCATACAAACTTTGGAACACACTTTTGGATTATTTATTAGAGAAAGCAACTAAGGACATGGTAACAAACAAGTGAGCCGACATATGTACTGGATCATGGACCTGGGGCCTTTAACTGGAAATATGTCCAAAGAGAGTATAGATTGGGGATGGAATCTTTTGGGGGTCTGAGTGGCAGGGCAGTTCAGGCAGTAGTAGTGGTACTGACAGAGAAGCAGGAGGGCAGAAGGGGAGAAGTTTTGCAGATATGCTGAAGGCTGGGGGATAGCCTGCTGGATCTTGTATATGGTCAGGTAGGAAGGAAAAGCAAAGAGAAGTGGAGGCATAGAGTTCAGTTTCTCATCTGATAGATAGAAGGACTAGTGGTGAAGTCGGTGGGGATAGAGGATGGACTGCTGATAGTATGAATTGGGCCCAAAGCAGATAGAGGACCTGGCTGAAAGTGTGATGGGGCTGGTGGTAGCACTGTTACTCAAGAGGTCAACTTCAGAGTTTGCTATAACCTTGTACTTCCAGGGCTTAGTAGTAATAGTAAGGATGGTTCTGGGACTTATCTCTAAGCAGATGGCTAGAGCAGCCTCATTGAGATTTCTGAAGGGGCTGGAGGTGGTTGAGGTGGGATTTGAGAAGGCAGGCCCACTAGAGGATACATTGAAGACAGAAGTGACTATAGGGGAGGTGGTGGTCTCTATGGTGTACTGCTTAAGGTGGGACCCCAGGGTGGTTTAGCTTTTGATAAAGAGGGTACCTATAGTAATGACAGCTGAGACCAGGAGGAGGGTTGAGGAGGTAATGGTAGAGTATGGAGATGTAGTTGATATTGGATTTCAGGTGTGGGAGGAGACTACTCTCAGGACTGAAGATATGGATATCAGGATCTAGCTTGCTGAGAAAAGAGGCCATGGGGAAGACAAGTGACTGACCTTCAGTCATGCTGTTGGGAGCCTTCATTTATAAGGTGTTGAGGGTGAAGAGGAGGGAGGAGGAGGAGGAGGATCTGCTGGAGATATTGGAGGAACAGAGTGGAGTAGTGGAAAGAAGGACAAAGGCCTGGAAGATGTATGTAGAGGTGACATACTTGGAGATTGTAGAGGGGAAGTATATTCAAGTAGACAAGAAAATGTAGGAGAGGTCTCAGGGCCATAAGTTGCAGAAGGAGCTACTGGCAAAGCTAGGGGGAGAAGTATTGATGTCTGCTGGAGGTAGTGAGGATACTGAGGGAGCCAAGGCAAGTATCTGGACTGGCAGAAATAGTGAGATAGAAGGAGGGGGTCAAGAGTAGGTCAGGAAAGCACCTAGCAGTAATCTGTATAAGAATGGCATGTTTGAAGTCTGAGAGGAGGACTGGGAGGATTCTCCTATCCCTCTTGTCAGGTGGAAACCTATAGTGAGAAGACAAGGGGCAGTGGATGTGCCAATGTATGGGGTCCAGTGAGTATTATTTGGAGTTCCTGAGGTAGAAAAGGGGGGTCAGATAGTGGCTGTAGGTAAGGAGAAATTGGTGGATGTCTCTGAGGAGGGGTGGGATGAGGCTGTGAGCATGGAAGCTAATATGACAATGCTGGATGGGGGTCAACCAGTGACACCTGGGGGGAAGGAGGTGAGGAATTTACTCTGAATATATCAGATAATGAATAATATAGCTGCTGGGAAGTTGGGGGAGGTGGACTTAAGGGTGATGAGTGATGAGCATTGGGCAAGAGTTCTGTGAGGTGATAGAGTAGTAGAGGCATTGAAGGCAGAAGTACTCACAGTTTTTCTGGAGGAGGAGGGGTATGAGGTTAATGAGGAGAGAAAGGCTAAGTTGACTATAGTGGCAGGTGAGTGGGCAGCCTACTGTTGGATGGAGCATCATAGCCTGCAGCTCTGGCAGGATACTTGTCAAGAGTATCATGAGGATTTTAAGGAGAAGGAGGAGGGGGAATTGAATGAGCTTCTGGGGGAATTGGAGGTAAGGAGGATTGAGGAGGAGGAGTAGGATACAGAATATATCTTAGACTTGATACAGAAGCAAATAGAGGTGGAGCAGTAAAGAGAGTGTGGGGACTTCTTATCTAAATATTATTTCCAATAAACAGTATAACCAATATTTTCTCTCTTAATGTAAATAGGCTATGGGGTTCGGGGCAGTATAAGAATATTTTCACTTAGCTTAAGGGATTAGAGGCTGATCTCTTCCTGCTGCAGAATGTACAGTATGAGGATGATGTAGATTAAGTGGAGTGGACTAGAGAATGGGGAGGAGCTGTAGTGTGGATTAGTAAAATGGTAATATTGGTGTGGAGTGGCAAGGGAGATCTAGGGAAAATCAGGAACTGGAGAGACTGCTTGGTATGGGGGGAGTAGTATTGACCTGGGTGGGAGCCAGTTGGAATTGGCTCTTGCTACTGCCTGGCAGCCAGGGGTGAGAGGATTGTATGGATTAAGAGGCTCTTAGAGGAGGGCACTTTCTTGAAAGATAGGGTAGATGTTCTGGGTGAAGACTTTAATATAGTGTGAAACCTCCAGTTAGATAGAACTGATGGAGGGAGGAGTGCTGGTAGAAGAAGTGGTGGTCTGGATGCATGGGAGGAGGTAGAGAACCTTAGCTCTTTAGGAGATATGGGCAGAATAAAGTGGGGAGAAAAGAGGATCTACACACACTGGGTGAGTAGCATAGGTATAAGAATTGACTGGATTCTGTCAGCTGAATGCTGGGGCTTGGATGTCTGGAGGTCTCTGGAGGTGGAGTGGTGCCCATGGTCTGATCATTGGGGCCTGTTAGGGCAGGGGCAGTTTGGAGAGAGTGGAGATAGACCTGGACATTGGTGCCTTAACTTCTCTCTGCTAGCTGAGAAAATATTATAGGATCCATGAGTGGAGGACATCTAGAGGAGGATTGTGAGCTGGAGACAGAAAGGTATAGCAGTAGATATTTGGTAGATAAGATTGAAAAAAGCTATGAGGATATACTGGGGAAGTGCTGGAAGAGATGCTGGGAGACAGAGAAGGAAAAGAGTGAGGTATACTTCAAATTGGTTGGTTAGACTGCAGATAGAATGGGCAGATATGATAAACTCTGGTGAGATGGATGATTGGAGGTTAGTGAGAGCTAAGATAGAGGTGGTGGAATTATAACAGATACTGAGAGAGGAGGAGGAAGTGCATATGAAAGGAATGGTAGCTAGGCAGAGGTGGCAGGGGCTTGAGGAGGGTGAAAGGCCTACTAGGTACTTATCAAGGCTCCTTAAGGCAAGAAGGATGAGACATTGATGGGATAGAATTCTTAATACAGAGAAGGAAATGGTTCATAGTACACAACAGATCTTAGGGGTGTTAAAGGAGAGGTAGAGAAGGCTGTAGAGTGAAGAGGAAGGAGGTGCTGATGCTGAAACAATTGGCAATACCCTGGAGGATTGGAAGCTATCACAGGTAGAGGGCCTGGGGGATTTGATCCTACCCATCCAGAAGGAGGAGATTCAGAGAGTCTTTGTAGCAACTAAGCTTAGAACAGCACCAGGAGAGGATGGATTACCTTGGAACTTTTGGAAGAAGATGGCAAGAGTCCCTGGAGTATTAGGAGAAATAGTGACTCTATGTGACCTTATTCTTCTAAATGGTGAGTAGGTTGGAGGGCAGGACTTAGGACTTGTGGCCCTACTGTACAAGGATAAGGGAGAGAGGAAGGACTAGAAGAACTGGTGACTGATCATGTCCCAGGATATGGACAGAAAGATGGTTACTAAGGTGATTGTGGTGAGATTGTAGAAAGTCACCCTACAGGTGCTGAGGGAGGAGCAGTGGGGATTTTTTGGAGGCAGTCTTATCAGAGATGAGATGGCCTGAGTCCATGGTATTATTGAAGGAGCACAGGCTTGTAGATTGGATGAGAGGCTGTGTTCTCTCATGATTTCAAGCTTCTATATTGAATCTTTTGAAGGGGAGTCTCAGGGGGATCCACTGTCTCCTGTATTTTATGCTCTTTTATTGGAGCCTTTGATGGATAGAATTTGCAGGAAGGTGGCAGAGCTCTCTATCTATGGTGTAGTATAGAAGGTGGGGGTCTTTGTAGATAATATGGTGGTTGGACTGGGATCAGTAACAGATGTTGAGATGCTTAAAGAGACAGTAGAATAGTATGAGGCACACTCTAGAGCAAAACTCAACTGGCATAAGTATGAGACAATGGTGTTGGAGAATGGGCTAGTAGGAAGGGATGTTATAGAAACAATTATCTCTACAGGAGAGGTAGTGTAGTATCTGAAAATCTTCCTCTCAGTATATAGATCTGTCCTCCCATAGGTGTGGTGGGAGAGGAGGGTGGTAATCTGGGGTGAGGCTCTTAGAAGTTGAGGAGGTCACCATATCTTACTAGCAGATCAGGTATCGATTCTGAATGTCTACTGATTCCCTAAGCTATAGTATATTACTTATCACTTAGACTTCTTAGCTTGGGTGGTGAAGAGACTAATGAAGCTAGCTAGGGCTTGGATTTGAGCTAGGAGACAGTCCCAGATCAGTTGGGATACTCTATCATTGCTGGTGGTGAGAAGAGGGCTAGGACTGGTGGATCTTCCTAAGAGGTTTTATAGTCTGAGAGCTTGGTGACTAAAGCAGACTACTGAACTACAGGGAGTGGGATGGGTGCCACTGATGCAGAAGGTGTGGGAGATGAGGTTCTCCCCAAGAGAGTTCTCAGAGAACTTGCTATTATTGGTAGATCAGAGTGAGAGCCCTTAGTTAAGATATAAAGGCTTCTGGTGGGAGATAGTAGATAGAGCTCACTGTATTGATTTACACTGACATAGCAATGATGGAGAGATGCTGTGGGGTCTAGAGATGTGGTGATAGGACAGACTGCTATTAGGGAGTGCTCAACTGGTTGAGTTTGACATTAGTGATGGAGTGGAGTGTCAAAGGGAATTAGGTCAGGATATCTGGCCTGGCAGTTGACAAGTAGTAGAGATTGGTGAGGAGTGGGACTGGGCAGGAGTCTGGTCATGGAGTGCTGAGGTGAGGAGCCAAGTTCTGAGTAGTATAGTAGAGGATACTTTGGAGGAATGTCATGTTGAATTTCTATACTAGGCATCTGGTGGATGAGAGAAGACTGGACTGCAAGAAGTGTTATAATTTTGGACAAATTGGGGGATTTGTACAGATGCCAGAATATTGGCTGAGAGAGTGTGAGGTTCTGGGGGACTTTTGGTTGGCAGTAGGTAGATGGTTGAGAGTTAAGAGGGGACTGGATGGAGAGAGAGATCAATGGGAGATTTGAGAACTAGGTTGGTGGGAGATGTGAGCAATTAATGGTTCACTATAAGATGGGTTTTAGCTATATAGATAGGGCTGGCTGGATATTGGATTTTCATTTTTGAGGAGAGGTGACAGATGGGTCTGCAAGAGAAGTTGTTAAGATGGAAGGAGTTGTTAGGAGATATATTGACAGGGTGGTGGGTGGGTTGGAGTCCCCAGGATGGGTGCCATCACTATCTGGTAGAAGAAATCTGTAAATAGAGTAGTGGATAGATTGCAATAGTTAATGACTTGGTGATCTTTAATTGTGATAGAGTGGGGAGAGGAGAGCCCCCTAGGGGGATCAGATAGGGGTGGGCTCAATGTATTTATATTGGATAGATGGGTGTATTAATAAAGGATGAAGTCCAAGAGACTATAAAAAAAAAAAAAAATAAAAAAAAAAAAAAAAAAAAAAAAAAAAAAAAAAAAAAAAAAAAAAAAAAAAAAAAATCTATTGTCTGTAAAGATATAAAAAAGGTAAGCTTAATATAGATTATATAATAGACTATATAGTATTAAGTAAATAGCATGATTATAGAATGGAAGGATTACTTATTATCTTGATGATAGATTTATATATTACAAAGTAGACAATTATATATATGTCTAGTATTATAATGATAGAAGTATAGTATTTATTAATATTTGAGTTGATGATATATATAATCATTATTACTAGCAAGAATTGGTATAACAGAGTCAAAGAAGCCATATACTGAGAATTTAAAATGATAGATATAGGTGATATATCCTTTCTTTTGAGGATATCTATTATATATAATAGGAATACATATATTATATATCTCTCATAAGTAATATATGCTCAAATAATTCATGAACATTTTAATATAAATAAATATAAGCCCATTAGTTCCCTTATAGATTCTTTTATAAAAGTAAAGAAGCCAAATACTATATTTAAGAAAGACAACTATATATATACTACAGACAATAATGATAAAAATATTTTCTATTAATAAGTAGATAGCTCTCTTATATATCTTATATTAGAAATGAGATCTGATATATTATATATTATAAATAAGATGATATAGTATTCATTCTGCTATAATAACTTATATTAGAGTACTATTAAGAGAATTTTTAGATACTTAAAGAGTATAGCATATTATATGCTCATCTATAGCAGTTTAAGCAGAAGCAATAAGAGAAATAAGATCTAACTATCTAGTATATAAGATGCCAAGTGGGCAAATAATCTTAATAACTACTAATCTATAACTAGTGTAATGTATCTGGCTCAATAGAGACAAATTACAAGGTTGGAGGTTGGTGTAGTTTAGTTTGAGCCCCCAGTTACTTTGTCAAAAAGCAACAAAATGTTCTAAGATTTCTAAGATTCTTATTGGTGTTTAGTGGTATATATAATAGTCAAAACTGGATATCTGTAAATGGTTTGTGTGTTGATTTCCTAATTGGGACAGTTCTTTAGATGTAGCAGAGATTTGTATGTAAATGGGTTTTCTTTTTGGGTCAACTGGAAATTGGTAGAATTTTATTTATAGCATGATGATCTCCTTATAAGTGATGGTCTGGCAATTTAGCAGCTCTTCTTATGCAATTTCTGTATGATGATCTTGCATAGTATGACAATCTTGGCAGTGTTCTGGATTTGACAAGGAACTTGATTTGGATGTGGATTTAATGGGAATGGAGGATGGTGTGGATTCTTCTTACTGGGAATTGTACTGGTGGCAGATTCTTCTATTCCAGGCTCACTGGGAACAATGAATAACTCGGATGTTGTGGATTCTTCCTGAATCAGTGGGCTTCTGGAAATATTACTCAGATGGTACAGATAGCTCAGATAACTTGGATGATATAGATTCTTCCTGAATCAGTGGGCTTCTGGGAATATTACTCCAGTGGCACAGATAGCTCAGATAACTCAGATGATGCAGATTCTTCCTAAATTGGTGTGGTTCTTCTGGGAATGTGGCAAATAACTCGAAAATGGCAGGTGATGTGGATTCTTCCTGAATCAGCGACTTCAACTGGAAAATATAACTGGTGATTTTTTGAGAAAGGATCTCTTAGCAAAATTACCACTGTGAAGTTATATCAACAGACTGGCTCATGGCAAGATTCCTTATAGTGAGCTTTCTGGGAATGCAAATAACTAGGATTCTTCAGGCTTATCTGGCAAGTGAATCAAAATGAACTTGTTCTTTGTATCAGAAAGTTGACTGGAGTGGGAAAGAGGCAAAGCTCACAATCTCCTAGTAGTGGCTATAGAGCAGATGTTTCTTCTAAGTATTGCAATCCTTTCTAGATCAAGTGGCTTTTGGCAGGCATATCTCTTGAAGTATAGTAGGCAGACTTGTATTTTGCTTTGTATTTCAGAACTGAGGTTTATTCACTCTTGTCTCTGGGGTATTTTTATACAGTTATGGTTGCTATCTGGTTGCTACATTGCTAACTATAGATTGCTAACTATAGCTAGTATTCCTTGAGAGTACAGTGTACCTTGAGAGTATGGTGTACCTTGAGGGTATAGGTAAACATACTGTTTCTGGTATCTCTGGCTAAATATACAAGTTGGTACAGTAAAGCAGTCTTGGTTGCTTAGTGCACTAGATATAGTATGTGGCTAATTTATGATTTTGGTGATACAATTCTGTTGCTCATTACATCAGCCCCTACTAAAGGATGGTCTGTCCTCAGACAATCCTTTAGTCATAATTCCAATGTGTATAAGCATCATCAGCATCAATACCTGAACCAGTATCTTCATTTGAATCAGAGTCACTCCACTCAATAGGTTCTTCTTCTTCCTCTGGGAACAGGATTTCAACATGGTTGATGATGCTCCAGTAGGTGGCAGAATTCATGTTTTGAATGTTATTCAGCAGGAATTGTACTTGTGTCAATGCTGGGACATTTCATTTGTAGATTGTATATAATCTGTCTGCAGTAGGGGTATTTTTTTGGGTGAGGCCAGTGGAGTTTCTGATGTAGGTCAGATCTACTGCTGGGAGGTTCTGCAACTGATCTCCAATTGCATAGTAGGCCTGCAGCTAGTAGACTTGCAGTAATCATCTGGCCAAAGTGAGGTTCTCTTGATGGGTCTAGATCTGCTGAAGGGGGTTTCTATTGGCTTGTTGGAATTGTGGAAGGAAAATCAGAAGCAATTGGAATAAACTCAGAACAAGGGTCTGGAGGTACTTGTTAATTATCTGGTTCATAGGTATATCTTGAGGCAGTTGATATATACTGGTATCCTGAGGGTCCATCCATCTATGCTTCTTTAATAGATACTGGATCCTCTGATGTTGTACACAAGATAAGATCCTTCCTATTGGGTTCCAATTTGGTGGTAAAGTTTGTTTCAATCATACTTCTCCAAACTAGTACTCAATCTCCAATTTTGATCTTCTGATCCTTCTGTTTCTGGTCATAGTACTTCTTTTGTCTTTCTTATACTTTGGTAATCTGAACTTGGGCCTGATTATGTAACTGTTCTGTCTTGAGGAGATGTCCAAGGTTCTCATGGTCAGCAGTTCTGGTTTTCTTGGCAAACATCATTTTGAATGGCTTTTGTTTAGTGGAGGCAGCAGGATTATTCTGAATTTCCCATAGGATCTCAGGTAAGCAGAGGTCCCAATTAGTCAGATTGACTGGCACAAGTCCTTTCTTGATGGTCTGGTTCATTCTTTCTATCATACCATTGGTCTGAGGGTGGTATGATATAGTCTGTTTGAGGTGGATCTTGTGAATTCAGACATAACTTATGATTATATTATTGATGAATTCTGTATCTTAGTCAGAGATAAGTTCTTCTGGGGGTCCATATCTGAGTGTGAGTCTATGGAGGAGACTTACAATGGTTAAGTCATCTGTGATTTCCATTGGAAAAGCCTCAGGCCACTTAGTCAGATATTCTACAAATATAAGAATATATTTGTTTCTTCTTGGTGTAACTGGTAGGGGTCTAATTATGTCTACTCTCCATCTCTGAAAGATGTTGTCTGATAGTGTAATTGGTTGTAGTGGTGCTTGATAATTCTTCCTTCCTTAGTACTTCTGACAGGTATTACATTTCTTGAGTATGTCCCAGACTTGTATTCTGAGATTGGGCCAATGTTTGTGTATTGTTCACAACTTTCCTTCTATGCTTACTTATCCTTGGTTTGCTTTCTGGTGTTTCTTTCAAATGAGATCTTCTTGTGCCTGGTCTGAGGAGCTTCTTTTAGGATATAGTTCCTTGAGACACCTTTCTTTTAGTTCATTGGGGCTGGTGAGAAAGTACATCAACATTGTTGTGAGCTTTCTCTGCTATGTGAATGATGGTGATTTTGTAATTCTGAAGGATAAGGATCCAGTGGACTAGGATTCCAGTGGATTCCTTATGGTTGAATAGCCATTTGAAGGTTGTATGGTCTGTGATCAGAGTGAACATTTTTCTAATGAGGTAATGCTTGAACAGAGTGACCACCCATATAACTGTAAGGCATTCCAGTTTGGTACTACCATAGTTCATCTGATGCTGATTGGTAGCTCAGCTTGTATAAGCTATCATATGGTGTTATTGCTCAGATCCTTCTTAGGCTAGAACTGCTCCTAGGCCATCTTTGGAAGTATCTGTATACAAGATGAATGGCTTCTGTAGATTGGAGTGTACAAGGATTAGTACTGTAGTCATGTAGTTCTTGAGTTCTTTGAAGTCTGTTTCTTGTGATTCTGCCTATTTGAATGGCACTCCTTTCTTGAGAAGGATTCAGATTGAGGTAGTGATTTGGGTGAAGTCCTTTTTTTTTTTTTTTTTTTTTTTTTTTTT
>RBNI01005616.1:0-12330 GCA_003990745.1 Jimgerdemannia flammicorona
GTGGGCTTTGGTCGGAGGTTTGGCTTTTGGGTGCAGCAGGACATACTGGGCAATATCCTTGCTAAGTTCGGGCTTTCCTAGGGCTGAAGCTCCACTAGCAGAGAGCCTCTAAGCTCTGAGGTTGAGGTGTGGCCATCTGGCTCCAGTAGAAGGGTCTCGGAGATAATTAATTCCCCTTCTTCCTGTAGGGTCTAGGGCTTCCATGAAATTGGTGGCATCTTCTGCCCATCCTTGGCGGGTAGCATGTCTGATAAGAGCTAGGATATCTTCTCCCAAATCGTAGATCTTGAGGATTCTTCTTCCTGGCTTCTTGGTCTGGCTTCTTCAGATCTGGCTCTTTTGGATCTGGCTTTGGTCATCTCCTTTCTTCAAAGTATGTACTGCAACATCATGACTGAGGTGAATCTTCTGATGTCTGCAGTCTTGGCAGTCAGGGTGTCTCCCATGGTTGCAATATCCCATTGCTCGAAAATGATATTCCTGGTTATTTATCTCTGGTTGTCTTGGAAATCGATACCCATCTTGATCATAAGTTGGGGGAAGAGTAGACAAGGGGTATATTTCTGTTCGAGTGAAGAAGCCTTATCCCCTAAATCAACTTTGTAGCCTTGTGGTGACTTCTTGAAAGGTGGTAGACTGTGCAAGGGTAGTTGGGGGTTCTGGTCTCTGGGGTCTCTGTCTTTCTTGTTGGTCCATCAAATGACACTGGTAGCAATAGTCTCGGGGAGAGTGGAAGACCATTTGGTGAGGACATCTTCCTAGCCGAAAGGCTTTCTCTTGGTGGGTTTCTTTCTTGGGAATAATGGTGATTGTACTGGGTCCTTCTTCTATATTCCAGGGGTCATTGTCTTCAGGTGGTGTCCAGCAAGGGTCATCTCAGGGAATGAGTTCAGGGACCTCTTCTTCATTGGGTGCTTCTTGTTCAGGAACTTCTTGGTCAGAAGTTTCTTCTTCCTCAGATGATTCTTGACCCCAAATCGCTTGTACTTCTGCGGCCTCGGCTGCAGGTGTTTCTGGAATATGTCTGCATTTCTTCTTTTTTCTTCTGCACTCTGGGCAGGCAGTGCCAGGCAATTTCCTTGTTCCCGTAATCTTGGAGGAGTGCTCGGGACACCTGTGTCTCTTGAGGCATATAGGGCATCCTTTGATTTCTCCTGCAATGGCTCCAATAGTGATAGGGATGGTATTCTTGGCCCATACATTGTCTTCAGGTCTGTCATCTACCAGGTTAATTCGGGGATTGAGTCTGGGATCATTTCCATCTTCGGATTCTTCTTCCTCTTCTGTAGTAGACTCCTCACTACTGGCATATTCTTCTTGAATAGTGACCTTCTTCTTCTTTTTTGATTGTTCATAGCTGGTCACCTTAACTCTATACTTCTTTCCTCGATAATCAAACTTGAGTACTTGTTGGCCGATATCAACAACTGCATTCATCTCCTTCATCCAGTTGGTGCCAAGAATCATGTCATAGGTGACAGCTTCTGTGACAACAGCTTTGGGAATGGAGAACTGAATGTGTCCCAGGGAAATGGTGATGTTTCGTACTTCTCCAAGGGGTTGAGTTCGGGCTCCATCTGCTACTATGATGCTGAGGTTGGATGGTCCATCGATGGGCCATTGGAGGGTGTCCAAGAATCGTTTGGCAATGATACAGACAGCTGCTCCTATGTCTATAAGGATTTTCGCTTTTTGTCCTCCAATATCTCCATATAAATAGGTGCTGACATGTCTTTCAGCTGCTTGGACAGGGACGGTGGCTGGTTCCTGCTGTGGGATTGGAACTCGGCCAGTGCTAGACCTGGTAGTTCTCAGCAATTTGTTTCAAACTCCAGCTGGTGTCAGTTGTAGGAACTGCAGGAGAGGGACTTCCATCTTGGCCTCTTGAATCTTCTGCCAGGCTTCATTGTAGATGTCTCTGGGCATGGTCTTCGGAGAATACTTTTTCTTGGGCTTCAGGGGTATAGGTTCCCATTCTTCTTGTTCCATTTCTTCATCTTCTGGTGGCAGCTCATTGGTTTCGGGCACAAATGGTGAGGGAGTTCGGGGAGGTGTTTCCACCTGTTCCTCCTCATGCTCTTCATCTTCTTCCTGGATCATTCTTCTGCTGACGTTTCTGGATGGCCTTCCTACAGGTCTCTTCCTTTTTTCCACTGGGTAGACTGTTTTTCGAGTACTAACCTTGGTGGGGTACAAGTCTAGGTCACTGTAGTCTTCACTGTTGCTTGCTTCTTCGAAATCTTCAACAGGATGGGCTTCAGTCTTCTTGTGCTGAGTGTCATTCCTTCGGTTCGGTAGTTCTGAGTCCCTTCGGTCACTTCTTTTGTTGTCACATTCAGTAGCATAGTGTCCAAATTGTCCACAGTGGAAGCATTGGACTTGGGCTCTGTCTCGGGCAGGGTACCTTCTTTCTTCTTGCTGGTAATTCCTGTTATCTCTTGGTGGATAACCTTGGTTCCTCTGTGGTGGGTATGCTCTGTTGTCCTGGTAATTCCGATTTTCGCGTGTGGTGAGTTTTTCAATCTGTCCAACCAATCGGTCCAACTTGGAGCTAAGGTCTTGGATTTCGCTTCTGTCCTTCTTTCCTTCTTTGGCTGGCCTTCTTTCTTTAGATCTTTCTTGTCCTTGAAGGAGTCCTTGTAGGGCTTTGACCAGGATGTCTTCCTTCTCTTCTTTTCTGTCATGATCACTCCAGGTGGTTCCTTGTCTGACATCAAAGTATCCTTGGCCTGCATCTACTTGTTCTTCGGACCTTCTGATGCCTAAAGTGCGGACATGCTGAGCAATATTTGGGGGAATTCCATTCATGAAGGTCATTGGACCTATGATGTCTTGGTTGGTAGCATTGAACCCGGCGGAATGCATTCTCTTCTGGATTCTTGTGAAGAAGGCTCTGAGTGATTCTCCAAGATTCATCTTCATTCCCATGATGGATTCCTGAGCCTTGTGGTGGGTTTCATTTCCTGCATACTTTTCGATGAGCCAATGGACCATGGCCTCATATTCTAGCTTGTCAGACATTGCTGCTTGTATCTGTCTTGCTAGTTCTGAATCTCAGTTATTTGCTGTTCGATGGAAAATTCCTCTGGCTGGTTCTCTAAGCTGGGCTTTGTAGATAGCGATTTTTCTTTCATCTGAGAGGTTCCTCAAGGCTGCAATTCCTTCAATTCCATCAAGGAATTCTCTGGGGTCTTCTTCTGGGTATCCTGCAAAGGTTGGCAATGAAGTAGCCATTTCTTCATCACTTTCTTCTGATTCTGGTTCAGGTTCGGATTCAGATTCGGATTCTGATTCACTTTCTGAGCTTTCACTAGAAATGGGGGTACTTGAGTATCCTGAGGATAGTGTCCTGGTCCTTGGGCAGAGTGGAATAGGCCTAGGTAATCTTGTAGGGGCTACTTCCGGGGCTGGGGAGGGTTGTCTGGCTGTAAAGTGTTGGGTTCGTGTGATAAGATCCTCTAGTTCTTGTGCAAGTTCTCTGAAATCTCTAGCAGGGCTGTCTGTATTGTCTGGTTGATCTGGTTGATCTGGTTGATCTGGTTGGGGATTTCAGGCTGTACTGCCTTCTGGTTCTGGTTGGGATCCTTCTGATGCTGGGTAATTGGCAAGTCTTGAAGTAATTACATCTCTTCCTGTCCAGATGCTGGTGATAACTGGTTCTCCTGTAGTGGCAGAGGTTGGTGTTGGATCAAATATATCCAGTTTGACTATGGGTTCTTGTGAGCTGAAAAGTCACATCGATTTGAAATCTTCCCAGTTGAGCCCTCAAATGTAACGTGCCCGGCTCAATGGAGGCAAATTACAAGGTTGGGGGTTGATGTAGTTTGGCTTGAGCCCCCAGTTACTTTGTTAAAAAGCAACAAAATGTTCTAAGATTTTCTGAGGTCTTTAGTGTTTAGTGGTATAATAGTCAAGCTGGATATCTGCGAGCGATTTCCTTATTGGGACGGTTCTCTGGGTGTAGCGGTGATTTGTATGTCTTTTCCTTCTTGGGTCAACTGAGAATGGCAGAATTTCATGTATAGCACGACGATCTCTGCATGACAGTCTGGCAATTTGGGCGGTCCTCCTTATGCGATTTCTGCGTGACGATCTTGTGTAGTGCAACGATCTTGGTGTAGCGCGACGGGTTTCCAAAAGTATGCAATTTCTGGTGGGATGATTTTGGCGGATTTCTCAATTTGGTGCGGGTTTTCCAAAAGCGGCGGTTTTGGAAATAGAAGATGGCACGGGTTCTGGGAATGGTACTGGCAGTGGATTCTTGGGCTCACTGGGAATGAATAACTTGGTGGCAGATAATTCAGATAACTCAGATAACTCGGATGTCGCAGGTTCGGCTTCGACTGGGAATACTACTCGGGTGGCATGGGTTTTTCTGGGAACACGGATAACTTGAAAGTGGTGGATGACGCGGATTCTTCCTGAATCGGCGGGCTCCTGGGAATGCGGCGGAAGGGCAAAAGTCTTCAGGCTTATCTGGTAAGCGAACCAAAACGTAGCGGACTTCTCTTGAAAACGGACTCGTTCTTTATATCGGAAAGTGGACCGGAGTGGGAAAGGGGCAAAGCTCACAATCTCCTAGTAGTGGCTGTAGAGCAGGCATTTCTCCTAAGTGTTGCAATCCAATTCCTTTAGGATCAAGTGGCTTTTGGCAGGCGTATCTCTCGAAGTATAGTAGGCAGACTTGTCTTTTGCTTTGTATTTTGGAACTCATTCTTCATATCGGGAAGTGGACCGGAGTGGAAAGGGGACCAATGCTCAATCTTTAGAGGCTTCTTTGGTGTTTGTATTTCAGAACTGAGGTTTATTCACTCTATTCTCTGGAGTATTTTATACAAGTTGGTTGCTATCTGGTTACTATGTGGCTAACTATAGACTTGCTATCTATGGCAAGTTGTGCAGGTCCAGCACAAGTATGCAGGTCCGGCACAGGTGTGCAGGTCCTGCACAGATATACCTTATCTGGTAGTCTGGCTATTTATACAGTTTCCACAGCAATGGTTGCTGGTTACTATGCTGGGTGTTCATGTCATCTGGCTAATTGTTCGCATCATCTGGCTAAGGTATAATTCAGGTAGTATATCCTGGTTCGTCACAATATATATAAATAAATTACATAGTAAATTTGATTTATCATAAGATTCAAATCAGATGATTTAACCCCTAATTTAAATTTAGAGATTTGAATTCAGTGATTTGAATCAAGAATTCAAATTTGGCAATTCAAATCAAGAATTCGAATTTGGTAATTCAAATCTGATGATTCGAATCTTATAATTTGAATTTGGTGATTTGAATTTAGTGATTCGAATTTGATGATTCGAATTCAGTGATTTGAATCACCAATTTAGAGATTTGAATCAGAGCAGTCACAATTCAAACTAATTCAAATTAATCATATGATGAATTCAAACTGATCCTGATTAGTTCCGAATTGATCATGTGATGAATTCAAACTGGTTCAAACTGACTCATTTGAAGTACTACTCTAAAGAGAGGAGATAACATAAGTCAGATCCAAAAAAGTCAAGCCAAGAAATCAGAAAGAATGACCCTTAAGATCTGTGATTTAGAAGAAGATATCCTAGCCCTCATCAGATATATAACTCATCATAAATGGGTAGAAGATGCCACTAACTTCATAGAAGCCCTAGACTCTACAGAAAAGAGAGAAATCAACTATCTCTAAGACTCTTCTATTGGAGCCAGATGGTTGCACCTCAACCTCAGAGTCTGAAGGCTCTTTGCTAGCAGTCTCAGCTCAAGAACAGCCTGAACTCAGCAAAAATATTGCCCTGTATATCCTGCTATATCTCAAGGCCAAACTCCTAACTAAAGTCTATCAAGAAGATATAGAGTATGATCTCTATAGTCTGGAGGATAAATCTTTTAAGTCTGGAAGAATATTGGTATTCAGAATAGGACAAGCTATGCAGCCACCCAAAGGAACTTATATTTAGCTAACCTTAAGGTCTGAACTTACCAGATAAGGAGTAACCATAGAAGGAGAAACTATAGACTCAGAATATACAGATGAAATTAAGATCATCTTATACAATAGTGGTACAGAATGGCACCAAATCCTTAGAGAATAGAAGATTGCTCAAGCAGTCTTCATAAAAGTCAAAACCCCTCAATTATAAGAAGTCTCCAGACTGACTGAAAGAATAAGACAAACTGAAGGATTTGGAAGCTCAGATAAGAAGAAAGTATATCTCCTCCAGGTCAACCACCTCAAGAAGGATGTCCCCCAGCAAGTATATTGTCAATCAGTCAAACTGTACAAAAACCTCATCCTGGAGCCCAGAGAGAAAACCACCTTCAAAATCTTTATACCACTTGACCTCAAAAATCTCTTCTTCGAACTCAATGAAGTTATCTCAAACCTGGGCATCAAGAGATATACATTCCCTAATATAATAAATCCAGTATACTCCTGAGCAATCAACCAGAGCTGAGAAAGCATCATCTTACCAAAAAGAACTATCATGGGACATTTAGTGCTCTTTTTTAACTGAACTTACAGAGAAGTCTATGAGCTAAACTTATTGAGAAATGGCAAAAGGTCCCAGAAGAAAGAAAAGGCCCCTCTGCAATCCAGGAGACAGTAAAGCCTTCTACAAATATTGGAGAAGAATTGATACTTCAGAAATAGCAACAACTAGTAGAACTCCTCAATAAATATCAAGATATCTTCACTACTATTTATGGCAATCTGCTATATAACTCATCATATCACTATAGTATAAATATAGAAAATATAACACCTATCCAGCAGAAATCCTATAGAATACTCTATTACTTAAAGATATTAAAAAGGGAACAAATTCAGGAACTCTTAGACAATGAAGTCATCTGACTCTCTACCAGCCCTTAGGCTAGCTCTATACTTATTATACTAAAGAAAGGAGGATGGAGACTCTGCATAGACTACAGAAAACTCAATTTAGTTACCAAGAAGAATGTCTATCCTTTGCTCAGAATTGATGACCTCTTGGACCAATAACAAGATACCAGATACTTCAGCAGTATGGACCTTTTTACAGGATTCTATAAGATTCTCATAGATCCCAAAGACATTCAGAAGACAGTCTTCCATACTTTAGAAAAACTGTTTGAATATCTCTAAATACCCTTTGGACTTTATAATATATCCCCCACCTTCCAGAGAATGATGAACTCAGTCTACAGTCTACTGATTTACTACTATCTAATTATATATATAGATAATTCCAATATCTAATCAGTAAATTTCAAAGAATACCTGTACCATCTAAAAGAATTCTTCAAGCTCACCCATAAGAACCACCTGAGACTCAATACCAAGAAATACTACTTTGGGAAACAGAAACTTGAATTCCTTAGATTTATAGTTTCGAAAGAAGGAACTTATACAGACTCAAAGAAACCCAAGAAGTTCAACAACTGGTCAGTACCCAAGACTCCAAAGGAAATACTATTATTCCTGATACTATTATCCTTCTATAGAAGGTTTATCAAGGACTTTGCCCAAATTACTGCTCTAATCTGAATCCTACTCAAGAAAGAAGTACTGTATAAATAGACAGAATTACAAGCACTAGCCTTCAAGGAACTCAAGTACCACATGACCACAGCACCAATCCTTGTGTATTCCAATCTACAGAAGTCATTCATCTTATATATAGATACTTCTAAAGATAGCCTTGGAGCAGTTCTAGCTTAGGAAGGACCTGACTGATAATATCATATGATAGCTTATATAAGCCCAGCTACTAATCAGCAGTAGATCAACTATAGCAATACCAAATTAGAATATCTTGCAGTCATATGGGCAGTCACTCTGTTCAAACATTATCTTATTAGAAAAATATTCACTCTGATAACTAATCATGCTACTCTCAAATAGTCATTTAACTATAAGGAATCTATTGGAATCCTGGCCTGCTGGATTCTTATCCTTTAGGATTACAAGATCACCATCATCCACAAAGTAGAAAAAGCTCACAACAATATTGATATACTTTCCTGCCAACTCCAATGAATCAGAAGAAGGGTATACTGAGGAACTATATCTTAAAGAAAGCTTCTCCAACTATCAAAGTATAAGAAGATCTCATCCAAAAAGAATATCAGAAAGCCCACCAAGGACAGGCAAATATGGAAGAAAAACTGCAAACAATACACTAATATTAGCCCAATCTCAGAATATAAGTCTGAGATATACTCAAGAAATATGACATCAGTCAGAAGTACTAAGAAAAGAAGAATCATCAAGCACTATTATAACCAATAATACCACCAGACAAAATATTTCAAAGATGGAGAGTAGATGTAATTGAACCTCTATCAGTTATATTAAGAAGGAACAAATATATCCTAATATTTGTAGAACATCTGACCAAGTGACCCAAAGTCTTTTCAATAGAAATCACAAATGCCCTGACTATCATTGGCCTCCTTTATAAACTCACACTCAGATATAGACCCCCAGAAGAACTTATCTCTGATTGAGATATAGAATTTATCAATAACATAATCACAAGTTATGCTAGAATTTACAAGATCTATCTCCAATAAACTACATCATATATATTACCCTCAGACCAATGGTATGATAGAACAAATAAACCAGACTATTAAGAAAGAACTTGTCTGAGTCAATCCTATCAATTGGGACCTCTACTTATCTGAGATCCTATGAGAAATTTAGAACACCCCTGCTGCCTCCACTAAACAAAAGCTATTTGAGATGATGGAATCAGGACTGCTGACTATGAGAACCTCAGAGATCTTCTCAAGAAGGCAGAACAGTTATATAATTAAGCCTAAGTCCAGATTGTCAAGGTCTAAGAAGACAAAAGAAGTACTATGATCAGAAGCAGAAGGACCAGAAGATTAAGATTGGAGATCAGATACTAGTTTGGAGAAGTATGATCAAAACAAACTTTGCTACCAAACTAGAGCTCAAATAGGAAGGATCTTATCTTATATACAATATCAGAGAAACTAGTATCTATTTAAGAAGTATAGATAAGTGAACCCTGAGGATACTAGTATATATCAATCATCTCAAAATATATCTCTCTCTACACTATAAATCAGAGAAGTAACCAGTATCTTCAGATTCTTATTCTCAGTTCTCTGCAATCTCTATCTGTTTCTATATCCACATTCTGTCAGCCCTAAGGAACTCCAGGCAGATGAATTTAAGAGTATCTTGAGAACCTTGCTATAGCTCAGAGATTGCTACAGATTTATCAACTGTAAGCCTACTTCTCCATTAGACAAGCCCTCCAAGACTCTATATATATAAGAAGGCCTATATATTTAAACTGCTGAAATGACATAGCTACTAGAAGGATCTATGTACTCTATAGATATAATGAGAGAGCACTTGCCCAAGTATAATTTTATCTCAATAATATCCAAAATATAAATAAAGCTACCTTCTAGAGTATACTGCAATAAGTAGAGTTCTTATTCTCTGAGCCAGATCAATAAGACTTAGATCTTAAATAGAGTGACCCTGACTCTAACATAAATAATAGTATAGATATTGATACAGAAGATACCTATATCTACTGGAATAATAATTAAAGAATAGTTTAAGGACAGACCATTCTTTAGTAGAGGCTGATATGATATATAACATAAGTATCAGATACCCAGATGATATGACCCTCACATATTATAGTTACTCTTATAGTTACCTAGTTACTACAGAACTATATAAATAGTGCTAAATATCCAGGTTGAGACAACTGAACCTTAAAGGCACTATATCTTAAATGTACTATACCCTGAGAGTATAGTAGAAGTTATATATTATATTTAATCATACTGTATATTCTATAATTAACCAAATAGCAACCAGATAGTAACTACAACTATATAAAATACCCAAGAGACAAGAGTGAATAAACCACAGTCTGAAAAGTCAAAAAAAAAAAAAAAAAAGCAGATAGCTTCCTTTTCCACTCCAGTCTACTTTTTGATATAAAGATTAGTATACTTGTCAGACTAAGCCAGAAGAGAAGAGTCTGAAAAGTTTAAAAACAAAAGACAAGTCTGTCTACCATACTTCAAGAGGTACTCTAAAGCCACTGCTAGAAGATTGTGAACTTACTTTTCTCACTCCAGTCCACTTTCTGATATAAAGCTTTGAAGATAAGAAGGAATAAGCTACTATATTCAAGAAAAGTCTACTACATTTTAGTTCACTTGCTAGATAAGCCTAAAGAGAATCTGAGAAAGTCCACCATCTTATTACAAAGCCAGTCTTCTGATATAACTTCACAGTGAAGTCAGTCTCTTTTAATATAACTTCATACAAATAAAGCCTGTCTTGATATAACTTTGCTCAAGAACCCCCATTATTTCCAGAGAACTCACCTTAAGAAATCTTGCCACAAGCCAGTCTATCTGATATAACTTTGCAGTAGAGCCAGTTCTCAATAAAACCCTATACAAATAAAGTCAGTCTTTGATATAACTTACTAAGAATCTATGCTATCTGAGTTATTTCCCAGAAGTCTGCTGATTTAGGAAGAATCTATATTATCCAAGTTATTCAAGTTATTAAGTTATCAAATATTCCCAGAAAGCTTACTAATTCAGGAGAATCTATACTAAACCAAGTTATCTGAGTTATCTGAATTATCTGTGCCATCTGAGTTATTATTCAAAATGTATGCTGATTTAGAAGAATCCACATCTAGTTAAGTCACTACCATTTTTGAGAAATCTGCATAAAGAATACCATTTACAAGATCATTATACAGAGATTGTTACAGAAATTGTATACTTTTGGAGATTACTACTAATACAAAAGAAAACTACAAAATTGCCAAATAACCCCACATAAGGAATCTACTTATACTATATAGAGATTGTCCTATATAAGAAATCTGACCATTATATAAAATCACTGCTACACCCAAGAACTATCCCAATATAGAAATTGACTATTATATTTAGATTGACTATTATACCACTAAACACCAAGGACCTCAGGAATCTCAGAACATTTTGTTGCTTTTTGACAAAGTAACTAGGGGCTCAAGCCAAACTGCACTAATCCCCAACCTTATAATTTGCCTCTATTGAGTCCAGCATATTATAGTATCTACTGACTCTTATATTTGAAAAAGTGAACCATTCTATTATTATTTGTAACTACATATATTCATCACATTTTATCTTACAAAAGTGAATAGGCATGTCTGCTTATAAGCAAGAATGACTCAGATATCTTCTTATACATAAAGTTTACAAAGTTACTTTTGTATTATATTTAGTTTTCTCAAGTATGCTCAAGTAAATATATATCTGTCCAGTTTACAAAAGAATATATTCTCTATTTCCATCTATTTTATCTCACTTGTTTGCTTTATTGAACTCTGGCATTACAAAGTAGACATATTATTTATACTCAATAACCCAATAACCAGCTCCTGCTCATCTACCAGGATAGCATGATCTCTTTTAACATCAAATATAAACTCACAGTCTGCCATCATCAAGACCTCTCCTTTTCAAGCAGGTCATATCTTACTGTCCACTTCAGGTTGGCCTCCTCATCTTCTGAGATATGGGCCTTATATCTAAATTGCTACCACAACTCTCAGTCACCATCACAGTCATTCAGTATTATAGTTCTTATCACTAATAGTATACTAAGGTGATTCTGAGACAGGTCTGTTGTGCAAGGGAGATACAGGTGAAGGTATGAAGTAAAGATTTATGTGATAATAGGGAGATGACAATCAAATTGACAAACAGGTGCATCCTTAGGTATTGTATTAGAAAGTTGAGACTATGCTGAGAAAGTGAAATAAGATGGGTATGGTGGTCAAGGCATATGATGTGATTTTGAAGGAGATAATATAAATAGCAGAATAGATCAAGAAGTAGGATGCAATTTTGGAGATGAAGAAGTGGTTGGGGTCATTGGAGATATATTCTCTCATTGGTATCTGGGGGTATCATTCATTCCTATGCCACTTTTACCAATGACTACTATCTTCTGAATGACTTCAGTTCAATGGTATGGTCCAGACTACCGTTAACCAGAATCATCCATTATGTTGTCCATCAGAGTTGTCTCAAGGTCATCCATGGTGAGGTAAACTGTGATATCTGAATCTGATGCTATACCTCAATTCTACAAATCCCATATATCGCAAGGGACTTCAATAAGAATGAAGTTGTGCTTGCACATTTCTGTGTGCACAGTATTGGTGTATCAGTATATCATCAAATATAATCCTACCTGAGATTTTTAAGCATCAGAGTGCCATCAATATTTTGATATATTGTATTTTTTTTTTTTTTTTTTTTTTTTTTTTT
>RBNI01005617.1:0-12330 GCA_003990745.1 Jimgerdemannia flammicorona
AAGCATCCTGAAGAATATAAAAAAAGGATCAAGGAACCGCAGTAGCAGCAACCAACAAGAACCACCAATCCCAAAATAGCTCAAAGACTTACCACAAACGAAATGCCTGCCGCCCGCCAAACCTCAAGGTCAAGGAACCACCAAGGCACCTCAGTTGAAGAAAGGATGTTCCAAGACATCAGAAGAGCCATGAGGACCCACTCAAGAAGGACTCCTAGTGTCAACCTGGGTACTGCAGACCCCTACCACTTTATTCTCTACCGCCGTGAAATAGAAACAAGGATCACCATTGCTACCGAATGCCTCCAAATGTGGCAGGAGTACGAAATAGGAAACCTCCTCTGCTGGGAGTTCCCACAGGCCAGTACCCAAGAGCTACGAGATGCCACCCCCATGGACATACGCGAAACAAAGACAGCTAAGAAGATCCATCAGATCTTCAGGCATGCACCATGGTCGATCCCCAACTTGGAGTATGTTAGAGTCTCAGATTTCAGAGACCTGTCATCTCGCCGTATCAATGCACTAGAAGCCAGGGTAGCCACAGAAGCCCAGTTCACTATCACCCTCAATAGTAAAGAAGTAGAAGACTTCTGGCATCCCATTCTTCAGGACAACCCAGACCAATTCCTGCAAGGATTGATCTCAGTATTCCAAGGCCCAAGCATCCAGGTTAGATCCCCCCAAGACCCCACATTTGTCCCCTATTTTGTGGAAGAGAACCTCATAGACTGGAGAGCCCCAGATTTTCCCGCCACTGCTGAATGTGATAATGTCATCAATGACGTCATCCCACATGACATACCCGAAGTACGCGAAACGCGCGACCTGCATGATGAATTCGCGGATCTCATCTCCTTCAGTGATAATGACGATGATGATGATGAAGCCCCCCTAGTCCTAAACTTTCTGCTTTAAGTTCTTTATTATACTGAAGAATACCAGCACTGGTATTCTCATGTAACACCAGATAATGCCAGCACCAGCATTCTGAGGTGATACAAAATTGTTCCAGCACTAGTATTCTCATATAACACTGGATAATACCAGCACCGGTATTTTGTTGTGATACCAAATAATGTCAGCCTTGGAACTTAGTAATTTTAGTTATTGGAATTTATATTTAGCTTTATATCTTAGCAACCATTGAATTATATTTTGTATAAATACCCCTCTTATTTTCTCTGAAATAAAGTCAGTCTTCTCAGTGCAATATACACACTTCCTTGCAAGCAATCTAAGAGATAACAAGACAGTTAAAGATAAGAAGTTTGAGGACTATAAGACCTTGGGAAGGCACTCCAATAAGAACTTGCTTATAACAAACTTGAGTTAGTCTAAGAGATATACCTTGAAGAGAATCTGGCGTATTTGAAGGACTCAGCGACTACTACATGACAATATTTATTAATTTTATCAAGCTATCAGAATCTTATTTGGATAAAAATCTTACTAGTACTTTTGTGAACTATATTTAAGATTTTGATATACAGACAAAGGTATGTAGAGAATAAGTCTTTTAAAAAATAACATATTTTAAAAAGATCAGATTTTCAAAAAAGATTAGGTTTTCAAAAAAGGTCAGATTTTGAAAAAGATCAGATTTTTGAAAAAGGTTGAGTTTTTGAAAAAGATTAGATTTTTAAAAAAGATTAAGTTTTCAAAAAAGATCAGATTTTCAAAAAAGATTATCTTATATTTCAAATTATTGATTTTTACTCTAGATATTAGCTATAATAATAGATAATATATCTAATAACAATATGTTTTTTCAAATAATTGAGATAGAGTTCAATTATATTAGTCTCAACTATCAGCCAATATAATATATATACTGCCTAGCTCATATTATTAATTTAGCTATTCAGGACTTTTAAGTCTATATAAAAGCTGATAATAATATGAGTGAAGATAGTTCTGGAGAAATAATTTCAAAAATCTGATTAATTATTATTAAGATCTAGTCATTACTATAATATTAAGAGAGATTTACTATATAATATAAAGCTTTTAGAGTCTGCAATCTAAAAGAACTTATTTTGGATATTAAAACTTGATAGAATTCAATATATTCATTGATTGAAGAGACCTTAGAATTATCAGAGATATGTACATAAGCTGATTATATTATATTTAATTTTTTTATTTTTCAGATTTTTCTTCAAGTAATCTAATAAATTAATTTATTAATAGTCATTAATCTCAATAGTTATAGCTGATAAATATTTGCAAAAATATGCTATACTTGATAAATGCTAAAAGATATTATTAATATGCTAAACTACTTTAAATAAGCAACAGATCTTGCAGCTTAGTATAAATATTCAATAATTTATTCTACTATTCTGATTTATAACTTTCTAATAAATATGTTGGAGAATAATGATCAAGAAATTTGAAAATATATAGAAGAGCTAAATATTATTTACCTAATACTAATGATAGCTATTACAAAGTTAAAGATATATTATTCAATAATAGATACTCTAATTTATTATATGTATATATTAGTACTAGAAAGTAAATATTTTAAAATTTACTTGATATCAGAGATAGTATAAATCTATTTTGAAATTCACTTAGTATCAGAAACAGTATAAATCTATTTCAAAATTCTCTTATTAGTCATTATTAATTTTTTTTATTTTTTATTTTTTTTTTATTTTTTAATAAAAACCAGTACTCAATTTTAGACTTAAGTTAGAATATTATTTATTATATAATTGGAAAGATATTTTAATTGAAGAGGCCAAAGATAAATTTTATACAGTTTATAATAAAAACTATACTCCTCTATTTAGATTAATTAATTGAATAAGTTCTGAAGATTATGAAGAAATAAGAAATAATATTGATATTATACTATATAAACTAGTACTTCCAAATAAATCAAATTAATTCAAATCAAATCAAATTAGAGTTAATTGAAATTAAATTAAATTGGAGATTTTTATATTCAAATTGAATTAGATTTAAATTAAATTGAGGTCTAATTCAATTTAATTCAAATTAAATTGAGGGTTTAATTCAAATTAGTCAAATTAAATTAAATATCAATTTGAGATTCTCAGCAGCTTATATTATGAGATAATCAGTTCTTTATTTAAAAGATACATTACTTAAAATTTATATATATATATAACTCTGGTTCTAGTTCTAATCTCAGCTATATCTGGCTATAGTGATAGTTATCCAATAAATATTATTATATGACCTCTTTTTCAGCAGAAGATCAGAAATCAATGGATTGAGTTATTGATAGATTTTGAGAAAGATATGATACAGTTTTTTATATCTTCTACAATTGTTGCAGCTTATATAAGATCAACCTTTAGTTTTTAGATAAGTAGTAACTTGGACAGTAGCTTGAGCTTAAGCAGTAGCTTGGGCAGTAGCTTGAGCTTAAATAGTAGCTTGAACTTAAGTAGTAGCTTAGGCTTAAGTGGTAACTTGGGCTTAGGTAGTAGTTTGGACTAGAGTGGCAGTAGTTTGGGCTTAGATAACAGCTTGGGCTTAGATGATAGCTTGGGCTTGAGCAGTATCTTTAGAGGCCTCAAGAGTAGAGACTTTAGGAGCAGTCTGAGAAATAGCTTCAGATACAGTTCTTGAGATAAATTGCTTAATTACTTCTTTAATTTTCTTTTTCTTTTTCTTATATTTATCATTAGTCTTAAGTTCTTCATTATTCACTAGATAATAACTTTATTGATAGTATTGTTTATATTCTCAAAGACTCCAGAAAGATGATCAATATAGAATTGAAATTTTTTATAAAGTGAGATTTTTTGAATTTTGGAGTTTAGTTTGTTTTTTATTATTAAAGCTAGCTTATTTATATATTTTTTATCTATAATTGTTATAATATCTAAAGCTCTTAGCTTATACTTATTGTTTGCAGGCTTGTGGGCAGACTTGTACTTATTGTAATATTCAAAGTTCTTAGCTTATACTTATTGCTTACAAGATTGTAGACTTATGTTTATTATAATATTCAAAGCTCTTGACTTATACTTATTACTTGTGAAATTGTAGGCTTATACTTATTGTAATATTTGAAGCTCTCAGCTAATACTTATTGCTCATAGAATTATAGGCTTATACTTATTATATATTTAAAGCTCTCAGCTTATACTTATTACTTACAGAATTATGAGCTTATAAGCTTGTAAGTATAAGTATTTCAGATATAGTAACCAAGTATATATATATATACTAAAGGATTTAGACCTTAGAGAATTAAAGTCTGTAATTATCAAATTGTTATCTAAGTCTACTAGAAGAAGACTAGATTAATTAGAAATATAATAGATAGTACTTAGGTATTAAGATAGCTATCTTATTAAGCTAAAGATATCTAATATATATAAGTGTTTTTAAGTTATTAATATTAAAGATCAATAACTTAAAGGGTATAATTATTATAATAGTAAAGATATACTATTATAACTCTTTAATCACTAATCTCATAGTATAAAAATCTCATCTCAGATATATATCTTACTATATTAATCTTAATACTCTTAATGATCAACTTATTCTCTAGAGTCTTCATTATCTCTTTTTCTTCCACAAAGCCAATCTCTACCATCTCTACTAATAGAATAAACTTTAATAACTCAGTTTCAGTAAGCTTCTCCTCTACTAATTATAGAATCTCTCTAGCAAATATATTAAGTCTCAAGAAGTTAACTATATAAGATTACTCATATTGATATCAATTTATAAAAGAATAAGTATACTACTAGCTTACCAGTTTCTGTTATCAGTATAGTCTTTCTCTTGCTTTCAGATATATTAGTAGTATAATGTAGCAGACACTTAACCTTGTAAGTATGTCGGATTTCTGTATCTTGAATTCTTAATCTTCTTTGACTCCGTGGAGTCCTCAGTATGCAGGGGTGGGTGAGTTCAAAGTGTATCTGCCCGCAGGCTTACTAGTTCCTTTGCTTTCTCTTTGCTTTGAACTATTTCGATCTGAGGTTTATTCACTCTAAGATACTGGGTTATTTATACAGATTTTGCTAGCTATGTGATGGCTAAGTTATGTGGCTAAGTTAATGAGTCATTTAGTAAGTGTCGAGACTTTTCGACATTGTCTAAATGCTATACTATATCGGGTCATCGATTTTGCAAATGTCGAGATATTTCGACATTGTCTAAATCGGAGACTTGGCTAACTATAAGGTTATACTATACTGGGAATCAGATTCAGATACTACGATCAAATGTCTAATTCCCCCTGATTCAGATTACTAATTCGGATTGACCATCACAACTTCTTCCTGAATAGGTGATTTGTTCCTGAAACATCCTATTCATTCAAACTCCCAGGCTTCAACAGTTTGTATGGTCTTGTACTGTGCAATTTGTTGCATCATGGTTTCCCAATGATATTGCCTAACTCACTTGAAGTCTGTAGGGGTTATTCCTCGGATATAGGCTAGTGCTGGTTCATCATCTCGAAACAGTTTATGAATTCTCTTGGCAATAGTGATCTGCGAATAAGAGAGCTGGCATTCTGCAATCCAATCTTCTTTGGTCATTTCCACATTCTGGTTAAGTATCTGTCTGAGCTTGAAGTACTCTTGGAACTCTATTCTATGATGGTAGGCCTTGAAGTGCGAAATTCGAGAGAGATGAGTCTGGACAATACTTTGGATACTATCATAATATTCTTCTATAGTCGGGAGTTCAGTAGTATGCCACTGTCTCTCAATGGCTCTTTGGGCAGCACTAGTGATCTTGAGTGCTATTTCAGTGCTTCAGTTATTGGCCATGATACCTCTTGAGTCGGTTTCGGTGGATAGTAGTGGGGATGATTGTGCCTGAAGTTTTTTGTAGCCAAAAGGTAGTCCCTTTTATATCTTACACCAGGTAAGGTCCTTCCCACTTGGGCTCCAGTTTTCGTGATCATGAAGCTTCTACCATATTCTGATACACTAGAACTTTGTCTCCTATCTTGATAATCTCCAAGGGTTTGTGGGTCTTTTCTGCATTATTCTGTTGAAGTGTCTGTGCCTTAATGATGTAATCTTCAGCCTTCTTCCTGATTTAGTGTAGTTTCTGTATCTTTATGTCTATGCATTTCCAGATAGCATCTCTATTGGACAATAAGGTTTCTTGAGAACTTTCTTCTCCGAACAGCATTTCTTGAGGGGTGAAGTGGGTGCTTTGTGATCGAATATCCCAAAGAGCAGATAATGCTATTGGCAAATAGTGATCCCAATTTTCATAGTTATCACAGATCTTGGCAATAACATTCTTGAGTGTTTTGTTGGTCCTTTCTGCTTGTCTATTTCCTTGGGGATGATATACTGTGGTCCGAATATGCTAGATCTTGTATTTCTTATAGAGAATCTTAAAGAACTGGTTCATGAATTCTGTTCCTCTATCTGTAGTAACTTGTGCTGGAGTCTTGAATCGGCAGATGATTTCTTTGTGAAAGAAATCAGCAATTGACTGTGCATTGGCTTCTTTGAGAGGTCCTGCCTCTATCCATTTTGTGAAGAGGTCCACAATAACAATGATATATCGGTTGCTGGTCAAGGTCAAGAGTAGAGGACCAATTATATCCATTGCAATGTGGGCGAATGGTACCAGTTCTATGTATGCTGATCCTGGGGCTTGATTTCATTGATCTTGTTTTTGTTTCTGGTATTTGTCGCAGGTCTTGACAAATTGTCTGATATCTTCCTCCATTCCTGGCCACCACATTATTCTTCTTGCTTTGTCATATGTGTTTTTTCCTCCTAGATGACCAAGTTCATGTATTGATTTCATTGCTTACTCCTTCTTGTGATCGGATATGACTAGTAGTTTTCCTTTCTTCAGTGTTTCTCCATCAGTTTCGAATTGTTTCCATATCCTGCTGATAATTGTTTGTGTCCATTCTTCTAGATGTTGGGGCATTTTTCACTGTCCCAGGTAGGTGATGATTCTATAGTAGAGTTTCTTATTCATGATTGATTTGCTGGTTGGAGGTATTTCGGGGTGTCCGTGAGAGGGCATCTGCATTGGCAATAGTTCTTCCTGGGTGGTGTATGATTGTTACATCATAGGCTTGTAACTTCATGATCCATCTGGCATAGATTCCTTTGGGTTGTCCAGTGGTCAGTAGCCAGGTGAGAGCTGAGTAGTCTGTTTGGATAGTGAAGTGTCTTCTAGCGAGGTAGTAGTGGAACTTTTCCACAGCCCAGATGACCGTGAGGCATTTTAACTTGTAGGATTCATATTCTTTTTCAACTCCTCTGGTTCCTCGGCTCAGGTATGTGATGACATACTCTACTTTGTCCTTCTTCTGGGCCAGGACTGCTCTAAGTCCTTGTGTGCTTGTGTCTGTCTGTAGGATAAATTCTTGAGTCCAATCGGGTCTTCTAAGGATGGGTGCCTGGGTCAGCCTGACCTTGAGTTCATCAAATGCTTTTTGTTGCCTGCCAGTCCATTGGAACTTGATATTCTTCTTGTTGAGTTTGTAAATTGGGCCTGCAATATTGGAAAATCCTCTAATAAATCTGCAATAGTAGGAGGCGAGTCCCATGAAGGCTTGGGCTTCAGTAACTGTAGTAGGTCTTGGATATGCTGCTACTGCCTGTATCTTGAGGGGGTCCATGTGTATTCCATCTCAGTTAATGATATGTCCGAGGTAAGAGATCTCGATTTCCGCAAACTTGCATTTCTTTGGTTTGATGTAAAGACCATGTTTCCTCAACCTTTCCATCATCTGCTGGATGTGCTGCAGGTGTTCTTTGGCTGTCTTGCTGTAGATAATTACATCATCCACATAAACCATCATCCATTTCCCCATATCATAGCAGAAGATTTTGTTCATCATTCGCTGGAAGCTTACTGGTGCATTGCACATTCCGAATGACATTCGCAGGTAGACATAGGTTCTGTCTGGGGTGATGAAAGCTGATTTCTCACTCGCTGCTTCTGTGAGGCTGATTTGATAGAATCCTGAGTATAAGTCCAAGGTGCTATAGTACTGTGCTTCGTCTCTCAGAGTTACGAGAATATCGCTGATAAGGGGTAGTGGTTGGTGATCCTTCTTGGTAATCGAGTTGAGCTTTCTATAATTGGTATAGAGTCTTGGTGTGAATTCTCCTGACTTGCTTCCTTTCTTCAGGGCTAGTACAACTGGTAAAGCCCAAGGACTACTGGCTTCTTTGATGATACCGGCTTCTTCCATCTGCTTGATTTCTTCTCTGAGCCATTCATGGTAGGCTGGCGGAATGGGTCTTGCTTTCTGATAGATTGGTTCGGTGTCTCCTGTATCCACATCATGGTAGTTATGTGGGGTCTTTCCTTTGATATCCTTGAAATCTGTGGCAAGGACATCCTCGAATTTGTAGAGTATCTTCTTGAGTTCTTTCTTGAGTGGAAACTCATTCCCAATAGTATAGCTATGCTTGGTTGTGGTTTCCTCCTTCTTGTGATCTAATTTGGTAATTTTGGTGCTAGCAAATACTCCTCTTCCTGTGGATCCGAATCCTTTCCTTCCTCTCTCTGTTTTCTGCAACTTCTTGACTTCCATGATTTTTGGTTGTAGAACTGGGAAGATCAGCATCTGTGCCAGCCGATCCTTCTTCTTGACTGGGAATGGAATGGTAGGATTGTGATTCCTAGCGATGAGTAGTATTTCCCCAATGTAGTCTGAATTGATGACTCCTCCTTCAATGGTGATTTCGCTTTTTGCCAGGCTGCTTCTTGTTTTGAGAATTCCAATGTGGTCCTTTGGAATGGTCATCTCCAGTCCAGTTGCAAGTAGGGTGGTTGTCTGGGGCTCCAGTACGGTTTTCTCCACTGTGGCGATATCTATTCCGGCTGTATTTTCTGACTTATATTCTAGTAGAACTGCATCAGGATGGATTTTTTGAATCTTGACCTTGATTTCTTCTTCATCGTTGCTGTCTTCTAGGAGGGCTAGTGGTTTGTCATCTTCCTCTTCTTCTTTTTTTCTTCTGGCCTATTCTTCAAGAACCTTCTGTTTTCTTTCATAGTCAATCTTCTTGATTGTTCCAGTGCATTGGTAGCAATCATTGACATGCTCCATACAGTACATCTTGATTCCGTGGGGGCAGACTCCTTGTGGTGCATATCCTTCTGCAATCTTCTTGCACCATTCCTCCTCACTCATCCATCTGACTTTCTTCTTTTTCTATGTGGTTACCATGTAGGCTTCCTCTTGCTCACCTTCTTCTTCCTCCATCTCGGGGAGCACTCCTTTGTTAACATTGATAGGGATTCGCATCTTTTGTCCTTGGTAGACAATCTGTATCTTCTGTGCATTCAGATCAATTATTGCTCTGGCTTTGTGAAGCTACTGGTTGCTGATGAGGATGTCATAGTTGGTTGTATTTGTTATGATCACATCAACTGGGATGGTTGCTCCTCTGAACTTGATGGGAATATCTCGGATCTTTCCCAGAGGGGTGGCTCTTGTGCCATCTGCTGTGACGAATACCAGCTTGGTTGCTTCTTCAATTTCCCATCCTAAGCGGTCTACTGCCTTCTTGCTGAGGAGACATCCTCCTGCTCCTGTGTCTATGATGGCTTCAAAGATTCTATCTTCGATTTGGTAGGTTGCATAGGCAGAAGTCTTGCGGTTGTCTTTACTTTCCTCTCCAGAGTCTTCTTGAACATTATTGGCCTCGGTTATCTTCCAACCTTGCTCCTTGGTGGTTTCTGCCAGTCCAAATCTCATTTGCTGCCTGAATGTGGGGATTTCTGCCAGCTGGCCGAAGGTTGCATTGACTTTTTGTTGGCTGAGATCCTTGAAGATATCATACTTGAAGGTCTTGGTCTTATGAAGCTTCTTCTCCTTTTCTCCTTTACTTGCTGGAGTGGTTCCTCAGATGATATCTTGGACTGCTTGCTCGAGCTCTATGTCTTGATCCATTTCTTCAGCTTGGCTTTCTGTGGTTGTTTCCATCTGCTTTTCCACTGAGTTCTTCTTGGGTCTTCCTGGCAGTCTCTTGTAGGATTTCTTGTGAACATCCTTCTTGGTGGTCTGAGCAGGATAGGTCTTCTATTCCTCATCTGAATCTCCAATTTCCTCAAAGGTAATGATGTTGGCTTGCTCCTTATTTCTAGTAGTAGCATTGCTTGGTTGGGCCTTGCACTTGGTTTCACTTATATATTTATATGAGTAGTGGCCTTCTTTTCCGCAGCTGTAGCAGGTACCTTTCTTCTTGTCTGAGGTGGTAGCAAACTTCTGAATTGGGCGGCGATCTCTTCCTCTGATTTCCTTTACCACATCTCCTAGGTGAGCGGTCATTTTGGTGAACTGTTTGGCAAGTTCTTCAATAGAATCACTGTTTCTCTGTTGTTCTGTAGCTTTTGGCTGAGGTGTGTTTCGATTGATCATAGTGGTAGGGATCACACTAGTTGGCTTGAGAGCTTCGATTCTAATGCCAGTAACTCTTTCCATTGTGTGGTCTTGTGGATGTCTAGCTATCCAATATCGCTGAGCATAGGTGACCTTTTGTGCCAGATCCAGGACTATTGGTGATGAGCAGATGACCAAGGCTATCTCTGGGTGAACTCCTTTCATGAAGGTTGCTTCTGCTACTTGGTCTTGGATGACATCAGCATAATTTACGAGGATTATCTGATATCAGATTCTTGTGAAGAATGTGTTTGGATCCTCATTCATTCCTTGACATATTGTATTGAGCTGGTCCTTCAGGGCTTGCTTGATCTCATCTGTGTAATAGATATTCCAGAGCCAGGTCTTCTGTGCATTCAGTATAGCATCGGCATCATTTCCTGCATGGGTTGCGGCTGTAAATGCTGCTCTTGCGGGTCCTCATAGGCTGTAGGGCATGAGGGCTACTTGCTGTCCTGCAGTTAAGGTCCTAACAGCAGCATACTGCTCGAAATCGTCTATGAAGGTGATGATTGATTCGTCTGAAGTATATCCATGGAATATAGGTGGTCTCATGTCCATTTTGTCTGATTGTATTGTGTGAGTTCTTGTGGTAGCAGTTGTTTGTTGTTCAGCTTAAAAGTGAGGGATTCGTCTTGAATCACCAGCCAATGGGCACCAAGTTGTAACGTAGTGGACACTTAACCTTGTAAGTATGTCAGATTTCTGTATCTTGAATTCTTGATCTTCTTTGACTCCGCAGAGTCCTCGGTATGCAGGGGTGGGTGAGTTCAAAGTATATCTGCCTGCAGGCTTACTAGTTCCTTTGCTTTCTCTTTGCTTTGAACTATTTCGATCTGAGGTTTATTCACTCTAGGATACTGGGTTATTTATACAGGTTTTGCTAGCTATGTGATGGCTAAGTTATGCGGCTAAGTTAATGAGTCATTTAGTAAGTGTTGAGACTTTTCAACATTGTCTAAATGCTATACTATATTGGGTCATCGATTTTGCAAATGTCGAGATATTTCGACATTGTCTAAATCAGAGACTTGGCTAACTATAAGGTTATACTATACTGGAAATTGGATTCAGGTACTGCGATCAAATGTCTAATTCCCCCTGATTCAAATTACTAATTCGGATTGACCGTCACAGTAGTTATCTTTCTAGTTATACTATCTCCAATAGCAGTTGCATCATTAATCACCAGCTCAGCCTCAGAACTTCTAGTTATATTAGTTACACCTCTCTGTCTCTGACCTCTGTTAGTTATCTGACTAGTTACCTGACTCTCTCTTCTATTAATATTATATCTCTCCTACTTTATCACTACTGGTCTAACTATAGCTCTCCTATCTAGTACTCTTAATAAATCAAATTAAATGCTAATTTAATTCAAAATTCAATTCAAACTCTATTTTTTGAAATATAATAATTTGATAAATATATATTCAAATTTAACAGTCTTTAGCTTATTAGATTTCTCTATATATAAAGCAAATCTAATAAGCTAAAGATTATTAACAAAAAGCTATAAACTTTTTCTCTGGTATAATTTGAGTTATACAAACTTTTGACAATACTTTTAGTATTATTTTTGAAGAAAAAGTACTAATAATATAGCAACTGATGAGTATTTTGAGGAGTATGCTGAGCAGGGAGGCCTCAGTGTATTTGACTGATAGTATGTAAAAAGGAGTTATAAATTGGGAGAGAGTCTGTTGGGCACTCTCTCTAGTAGACAAAGAGATAGTCAAGGTGGATCTAGTCAATAAGAGTCTGAGAGGATGAGCTTTATTAACAAGGTCAAGATGGAACATTTAGTAACTGGTAGTGCTCCGAATGGATGGAGTTGATCCGGATGAGATTCGAATCAGATTCGTCATGTGATGGATTCGAATCAACTCGGATTGGTCTCGTGATCTGATCCGGATTGATCCGGATTGATCCGGATTGATCCA